>LBNU01012773.1:12078-30477 GCA_014162995.1 Artemisia annua | reverse complement strand
TTTTTTTTAAGAATAATGTAATTTTCTTTTAATTATGTTTTTTTTTTAGGTATTATGTATTTTTCTTTTAGTTATTAATAAAATATTTATATGTTTTTATTAAATTGTTTAATATAATTAAAAAAAAAAAAAGTTAGGAGGTATGAAAAAGGCATGGTTGCCACTAAAAAGGGGTTGGGAGGTATGAAAAAAGTATGAAATGGTTGGGATGAGGTGGAATGATATTATTGGTGGATTTGGGAGGTATGATTTTTTTCGGAGGCATGACTGCCACCACCCTAAGGGGTTAAATTACAAAAATTAGATATATGAACTAATGAAAGCGTGTGGATTAGATCGAATAAAAGTAGCAGACATTTTGGTACAATGATTTAAAGTTAGGTTGAAGGTACACCCGTACCAGCATCCCAAACAAGATACACATCTCTTTATCCTTTTTAACAAAATATATCAACTACTTACCTAAATAGTAAATCGCCAGGATCCCATTGAATTTATTAAAAGTTTTTAGTAGCTCATTTAACCAAAATGAGATCATAAAATGTGCTTTCCACTTTTGAACTTGTATACTTTAATACGAGTAATTAACTTTTCTGGGTAAAAGATTTCTCCATGATCACATATAGTTGCTTTCCAGTCTTTTCTCGACTGGATCTTTTTTATTGAATGTAGTCGAACATTTGAGAGGTTGTCGACAAAGCGCTATAGGTACTCTTGTAACAATCCGAAGGTTGCTCTAGACCACCTGTTTTGACCTTTCCCCCGAGTTAGCTTGCTTGTACTATTGCTCCCTTGCCAAAGCTCCGAAGTGGCCAAGTGCTATTCTAACCTCCTTAGCACAATATTTCGGTATCGTCGTCTGAAATAAACGTTTTGACGGAAAGATTCTTAACTATTTTACTACTATATCGACAGTTTATACATCTTGCCAAAGGATTGAGAACATGATTGAAATTATTAAAATTACGATAAAGAATTAAATATTAATGGTCACGATCGGTGATGATGTAATATCTACTCTTTATGTACTTATCACTTACTGTTGTTTTTGTTGCTATATAAAATCATACTTTATCGCTTAATGTATGATAGAGATTGCGAAGGTGTGTACTATGAAAGTAAAAAAATGTGTAGCCTGTGAACGATCAAGGAATCGGAATTACAACTACACTAAATGTTTACCTTTATTCGCTAATCATATATAAACGTGGATGCAATATGCATCAAAGCTTACTATGACAGGTAGGCGCGTTTGAGTTTTTTATTAAAAGGCACGACTCAAAGAACTACACTAAGCTTCGGCTAAATTCAAAAAAAAAAGAAAAAAAAAGAAAAGAAAAAGAACTACACTAGTTCAAGCCTTAGCAAAACTGTAACGATTCAAGAATTGTTTGGATACGACTTGAGTTATTTATAAATGTAAGAAGTATACCAAAATTTGAATATATTTTGCAGAAGTTCAGAAATAATTGAGCAAATATAGACAAAACAAAAATCTAAATGTTTGGTTCCTTGGAATATGCTCCATCAGCGGGTATTGGAGGACACTTCACTTTAGGGGTGCTTGGTGGGGTTGAGGAGGCGGGGAATGTGTAAGATATTCAAAATGATCCACCTCACTCATAAGTTTGTGGTTGGTTAGTGAGTGCAAAGGGATTGATTACCTCGTAGTGGGTAATCAACCATTATAAAGTAAATTTGGNTCCCTTTCCCCACTTTGAACCAAGGTGGGTAAGGGATTGATTACCCACCTCACTCATTCCTTTGCATTCCCTTTCCCCACTTTGAACCAAGCGGGCCCTTAGCTAATAATAACGTATTTAATCGTAGGGCAAATGACAAAAAAATGCATAAAACTTGATACTTTTTGTGATTGTATATAGTCAACTATTTTTTTTTTATTGTGTGTACTGAACTTTCAAATTTCGATCATTATGTGTATTTTGTAACCATTTACCATTAATTTTTTTAATTTGAAAAGGTAAAATGGTCATTTTACATGGCAAAATAGCCACAAAATGCACACAATGATCGAAATTTAAAAGTTCAGTACACACAATAAGAAAAAAAATAGTTGGCTACATACAATTACAAAAAGTGTCAAGTTCGATGCATTTTTTTGTCATTTGCCCTTAATCGTAACCCAAACATCTAGACTCATGCTTAAGGTGTATATATGACTATGTATATAAATCTAAAACAGTGACGGGATATCCGGTACTTATAATACGTACATCTGAGTTAATTATCTGAGTCAATGACCTTTTTTTCGAATTAACTTGAACAGTGAAAATCTGTTCCGTTTTATATAGTTTAAGGGTGCGTTTGGTATTTCATTATGAGAATAAGACTATAACTATTAAAGTGATTACAGATATTAGTTTAAGATGAGGGGCCCACCATTATGGTAACGAATGATAGATATAATCTATACTTCATATATATCAAGAGAACTAGGTATGAATCTTTTATAGTTGAGGGACCAACACTACTATCAAACTTATACCCATTATCATTTATAATAGCATATCAAAGGCACCCTAAAACTTTAAAATATATTTCATTCATAGTTGAGAACAAACCATGAGTTTTAAAAGTTTAATTACAAAAATAAGTAAAATGGCCTATCTCCTAACTCAAGTACATGAAGTCTTGAATTTTACTCAGTAACTTATAAGGTAAATTGTACATAATCAAAATTAATTGAAACAAGAGTAAAATACATCGTTGGTCCCTGAACTTTCCACAAAGCATCACCATGCACCTTAACTTTTTAAAAACGTCTCCGTGCGTCCCTCCTCAAGTTTTTTAGGCCGATTGTGTCCTTTGACCCGTTTTCCGTCGGTCAAGGCCGTTTTCTGCCGTTACATTTTGTTTTTAGCACAAGGGTAATATCGTCATTATGTAATACCGTGTATCTCGGTATTTGTAGCAGCTACAGTAATTAAATGTTAATAAAAGCGCAACTTATTCACAACTCATCCCTAAACTCTCCTCTCTCTCATCAAATCTTATCCTAAATAGTTCCGATCAAATCTTAACAATGGCGCGATGCGGATGTGGCAGGCAGGCGGTCCTAAGGACCTGTTGGAATAATGTAAACACCGGAAGGCTTTATTATGATTGTCCGGTGGAGGTTCGTTCATGGTTGGGTTGCATTAAGTTAAAATGCCACGTTTACTTTAATCAATGTTTTAATCTAATGGCTGTTTTTGATTACATGTTTATGTTCAAGTTACGAGTTTAAGCGTCAAAGTCTTGATTTTAGCTTATTAATTTTTAGGGATCCACATGTCCATTCAATGGGTGGTACGATCCACCAATGCCACCAAGAGCAAAGGAGGTGATCCTCTACTTGAGGAGACACATTCACCGTAATGAGCGGCATTACAAGAATGCCAAGCAGGCCTCATGGTGGAGACATTGGAGGCCGTCAACGCCCGAGACAATGCAATCGAGCTAGAGGCTGCTCACCAAGCAGCTGTAGCTGAGCTCCATCTGGAGAAGGAGAAAGTTTTCCGCTTGAGGAACTTGTGTGTTGTCTCGTGGATACTCATCGTTTTATTTTGCATATGGTGTATGTAGTGTCTTTAGAAAGACAGGTCTTTTGTGTTTTGCAAAGCTTTCTAGTAGCAAGTGTTATGAATCTACAGTAGTTTGTTTAGTTTCTTTATGCAGAGTTAATGTAGGTTGACTTGTAGAAAGCTTTGACTTCATCAATTTTGGTCCATGGATATGGCTATAAATATGGTAATGCCTGCTTTTATTGGTTAAATAGTAATTGAATTTCTTAAAGTCAACACTTATAAGTATGTGTATGAAGTTGCAACAATGGGTAGAAACTTGAAAAAAAAAATGGCAAATGGATACAGTTAAACATCAATTAATCCCACACAGTAACATGAGATGATATCTTACATAATGCAAAATGGATATATTTCCAAATGCATAAAATTCAGTAGTGTACATACTTCAGAAACACACATTGTTAAAGCATTGAAAATATTGTCTAAGAATTACATAGTCGATGAAAAACATTGTATTTGAAATACTTAGGCAACATTTTTCTGTGGCGAAACCTTTTTTGCTACTATAATCTTCTTCCTAGTCCAGCCATGATTTGGAGACCCACCAGAAGCAGCATTAACTTGACTTCCAGATTGACACGGGTCCGCAGTTGCTTGAATATGACTTTCAGAATTACCACGGGTTTCATGCACATGACTTTGAAATTGACCTTCAGTTTGACTTTGGGCTTGTGCAGTTCCTTCAAAGTTGTTACATTTACCCTTTCTCTTCTTCTGTGATGAAACTTTTGGCTGGGATGAACCTGTTTTTTGAGACTTTTGTGTACTGGCTTGACTTCCAGTAACACCTCCATGCCCAAGACATGTTTTCTTGTTGTGTCCAGCATTGCCACAAATTCCACAAATTACACTCCTATTAGACTGTGACAACTTACCTTCTTTATCAGTATCATCATTTTCTGTAAAAGCCCTAGTTCTCTTCTTTCGTGGCCTACCCAACGGTTTATGATGTTTAGGTGGAACAACGCTTGTAGGCACATTTGACTTTTTCCAATGTGGATATCCCCTGATGGGATGGATGTGGTGTCTGTATGTTTCCACCCATGTCTTAAGCAAGTAACATGGATGAACCCATGATTCTACAGTTCCTACTTCGAGTCCATTGGACCTCATATACCGGTTGGCTACAATAGCATGTTTGCATGGCATACCTGTAAGCTCCCATTTTATACAACTACAAGACCTGGCTTTAACATTTACCAACCGGTTTTCTGCTCATCCACTAACCTTATAGTTATCTCCTTCAATCCCTAAAACGCTGTATTTAAGAGCCACTTTCTTATTGAAGTCTAACATGCGCGTTGCCTTTGGTGTAAATGGTCCCGGACACTTTTCAATTGTATCCATAACATTCACTATTCTCTTCGTACAATATGATTTAACGTATTCTAAAGCAGTAATGATGGGTTGGTGCCTACCTCCCACAAGTTTCCCATTAAACACTTCACACATGTTATTAAGTAACACGTCAGAATGAGCTCTCCCTAACATATGTATAGTACATGTTTTAGTAATACATAAAAAAATGTTGAACATTGTTGATAAACACAAATTTGTTTATTACCTAAAAAATGCGACCTTGACCAATGGGCTGGTGGTATCTTACTTAACCAAGCATGTGCAGGTTCGCTAAAACTCTTGAAGGCAAGCATTGCTGCCTCAAATTGTTCGACGGTTGATGCTGATGCACATCTCCACAAATGTGACTTGTATTCTGCAGAATTCCACTGCAATTTCTTATTCTCATGGATGTGCCTCAAACAGAATCTGTGTTCTGCACTAGGAAAGACTGTTGCTAAAGCTGGAATTATACCCTGCAGAAACAGGAACATCAATCCATTACTATTAAACCAATCATTTATGAATTATATAACCGAATATAATCAATTATAAATTAACATCACCTTTTGTCTGTCGCTGATAAAAGTGTAGTTTGAATTTGGTTGTAAGTCAAGATCATCCGCTAGACAATCAAGAAACCAAATCCATGAATCTTTGTTTTCAACCTCAACGACGGCATAGGCTAAAGGGTATATTCCATTGTTGCTATCAATACCAACAGCTGTAAGAAGCTGACCAGGAAAAGGACCCCTCATAAAAGCACCATCTAATCCCTAAAACTCTCTTTGACAAGCTTTGTATCCTTCCTTCAAAGCACCTAAGCAAACGTACATCCTCTTGAAAACTCTTGTTGGACTTGATGGATCTAACTTAGTTTGCACACTTATCCTAACTGTTGTATTAGGATTTGTTTTCTGCAACTCTTCAGCATAATCCCACAAAATGGTATATTGCTGCCTATGATCACCCCTGATGTCAATTTCTGCCTTGTTTTTTGCCCTTAATGCCTTTTGCAAAGACACTTGGACTGCAAACTGTTTAGTGAGTTGATCTTGAACAACCCTGATTGGTATATCTGGATTCACTTGAACTTGGTCAAGTATTTGCTTTGACAGAAACTTGTAGTCACAAGCTTTGATCTCTCTTGAATGCAAACATTTGTGTACACCCATGAAATTTCTAACAATCCATACATCTTTAGATGTATCTTTTGCTACATACAACAACCATGGGCAATGTGTTGGTTCCTCCTTTTCTGATCACAGACATACATCTCTTCCGCGACCTCTAGTTAACGCACCAGTTTTCCTCTTTGGTACTGTTCCAAGTCCAATACCTCCACTTGTACCACACGCTGGTATTGTTCCGATACACCTAGCCCTAATTCTTTGTCTGTCATTCTTAATGAGTTGCAATTTCCTCCGAGTTTGTATTGAATGCAGGTTGATCTTATCTTTCACTTCTTTAGCAGTTACGAAGGTTTGACCACAGAAAAAATAGACTTCGTCTTCTTCATGTTGTGCCGCAAGTAACTTTTGTTTCTTGTATGCCCTCATCTTTTTCTTCCTTACTACATGCTCAACCTCATTATCAGAACCACTTGCAAAGTCCCCATCATTCAAAAGCTCTTCTATCTCATTTTTCTTAAAATAATTATCTGGTATCTGGCTAGAGCTACCTATACTGGGTATAGGTGGCTCGTCACTCAATTTGAAAAATTTAAACTCAACATCAGGCTCATCAAAAATATTCTCTTCATCCACAATAATGTTTCCATCATCATTCAGTATCATCGACATCACTCTCCTAATTATCTGTTTCACTCACATTTTCATCACCTAGCTCTTCATCAGAGTCACATAAGTTTATACATTTACCTTTTTGCATACGATCAACAGGTGTATTGATTCGCTAAAATCAATGTATATAGTATATATAATATAGTATTCCAAGGAAATCCGAAAGAAATACGGATAACCCGGGTTGTAGTCCGTGTGAAGGTGTGAATGGAAAATCAATTTCCGTATCGAAAACGTGTAGTGAATGTAAAGATTAAAAGACAAATGAGATTATAAGCTACGAGAAATGAAAATAGCAATTAGGAAACAAGTAATCAAGCAATCAAATAACGCAACTAAATCACAAATTCCTAAAACACAACTAAAAACCTAAAACGTACGAATTAAAATCCTAAAACGCGACTAAATAGTGAAATCCTAAAATAAAAATCCTAAAAATATAAAAAATAATTTTCTAAGCTAAAAATGTTAAAAGAAAATTTTAGGAAAAAGGAAATTTATTTTTTTGGCTTTTTGTTTATTTATTATGATTAAAAAAAAACTATTTAAAAGAAAATAAATGAAAAGAAATAGTAAACTATTTTTAAAATTCACTAAATTTCTATGACAAATATTTTTAGTTAATAAGAATCTGATAAAAATATAGAAAGTGAAAAAGAGATTGAAATAAGCAGAAAAATAAGCGAATCAGTTCTAATAAGCAAAATGAAAAAAGAAATAAAAAGAAGTATAAAAGAAAAAGAAAACTAATGTTATACGAGAAAGACCCAAGGGCGTGGTGGTAGTGTGTGTGTGTGGTGAGCTGGGTGGCCAGAGATCAAATCACAGCACTGGTGAATTTTTTTAAACTATTTTTTTTACAAAAATATTAAACAGCAGATAAGGAAAAAAATTTGTGAAAGAACTTTTTGTGACAAGCTATAATAAGCTCAGAAACAGCTTAAATTCTCAACAAATTACCCAAAAACAAAGTTTAAGTGATAGAGTAAACTAAAAGCTAAACGGAACTAAAGAAATAAGCCATCCTAAAATGCAATAAGCTAAGTCTCTACTGGCCCTCTACCAAACAAGATCAAACAAATAATCAATCAAGCTAAAAACGAGCTGAACAAACACACAAGCTCAATCAAACAAGCTCAGTTAAAACTGAGTACCATTCAGCAGAAGCAGGTTCAAAAAGCAATTAAGAATAGCAAATAAATCACCCTAGATAAGCCAATCAGGTCCAATAAAGCACTAAATCATCAACACGGTACTACAAGCTCTCAATCAAACCAACTCTCAAGTAATAAGCTCAAATATATGGTGAGATGCAAGCTTATGAATTATGACAGATGAACCTATAAATTTTGTACAGGGCAGTGAGATGCTCAAATGGGCAGGTTCAAGCTCAAGTTTAAGCTAGTAAATTAAAAGCTTATGATGCAAACTTTGTTTCCTTTTGTTAACAATCAACCAAATATCTCAATTCAACAAACAAAAGGTATTTCCAATCAATTATGAAGTCTAAAAATTACCTAGAAGATCTGTCCATTTTCTGTTATGAAAAATATTTGACTTTATTGAATTTTAGGCAACTTTGACTTTAATGAATTTCTATTAATCCTAACTGATTACTAGTGAACTATTAAGCTGTAATGAAACTAATTTAGGCTAACTAAACACTATCTATAACTACTCACTTGATTATGCTACTAAAAACCACTACAGTCAACTGATTTAGAGAATTTAGGGACAACTTTGACTTTATTTGAAAAACCAACTGTTTTTATGCTAGATTTAATCTACTATGATGCCAAGTAACATGTCTATACTACTCCTAGCCTCTGAATCACAAGCAATAACAGTCAACTTAACTGTTCCAAACACCCTTGTATTGACTGTATTTCCCTATAACTACTTAATCTAAGCTTCAACACCCTCAACCAATGATCAATATCAGTTTCTAATGGCTCACTAATATCAAATTAATAGCAAATATCAACAATCAAACAATAAATCTCAGTATCACAGGTCTAATAAAATGATGCAGTCAAAACTCCACACTACTCAAAACACAACAGATGATTAAACAAACTTAACTAATATAAGATCTAGCTAATAAACATCAAATAACTATCAAATTAACAGAAATGAACTAATAATAGCAGATCTATACTAGAACAATTGAGTGGAACAAAAAATTGAGAAACAACTCACAAATTTAATCTCCCTCAACACCAATTGAGGGAGTTCACTAAGCTTGCCTGTCTTTAGACAGGCTAGAGGCTTCCATTTCTCCTCCTAGACCATCACTCCAAGCCATAATCACCATGATTAATGGAACAGTTGACTTTTATTGACTTTTTGTGATTTTTAGAGTAAATTGATTAAGTAACAAATAAGAGTGTCACAGAAGCTATGTTAAGCTGGAATGAGACTTATGAAACAGAAAAATAAGCTTATTGAAGCTTAGTTTAATAACTACTAATTATTTTTTTATTTTTCAAAGGATTTTTTTTCTTATGTTTTTTGTGTTTTTGGATTTATATTAACTAAAAACAGTAATGAAATAAGATTTGAAGACAATAGATCAAATAATGGAAACAATAAACTATAAGCTCAAACAAGTTTAAGGAAATAAGCAAAACTGAATTAAGAAAATAAGAGGCAATTATTTAAAAAACAAGTAAACTTTCATTCATTCATAAAAAAACATTACAAAGAGAATTTTACAGCATAACAATACAAAATTAAGGCACACCTAAATTAGTGAGGGGAGGGGGTATTTATAGCCTTGAGAGGTGAGGTCTTGGATCCTTCTAGCAGTCCAGCTCATCAATCCGTGTGAGTTTGTGTTTCTTTTGAGCTCATATCAACCCTTGATTAATCCTTGGTCCCCAGTCTTCAATTCATAGCCATTGGATTGAATATTCCCAATCATTGGCACACGGATTGCCATGCTGTCAGGTGTCAGCTCATGTCAGACCTTCTAGAACGCGTGTGGAATTCCTATTTCACCCTTGATTGTAGTAATTTTGGTCAATTGGGGGTTGGGGCAATTTAGGGTTTATGTGATTTGGGGAAAACTGGGTAAAAGGGGTAAAAAATGGCGCGGGGTTATTTTTATTATTATTGTTTGACCGGTTTTTGTTGTGGGTTTGACTTGGGTTAAAAAAACAGGCTGAATGGTTATTGGGCTAGGGAGGGTGTTGGGTTAGTTTTTATAAGGCTTATGGTTTAGGATTAGTGTAAGATTTCACAAGGACCATTTATGTAACAACTGAAATTGCAAGGACCAAAGTTTCCATTTTCCAATGTATTTTCCAAAGGGCTATTATTCTCATTTTCAACTTCTTGAAGAGTCTTTTGTCTTTTTCTTCCAAAATATCTTCATAAGGACTGATTCTGACAATCTTTGAAAGATGAGGGACCATTCTTGTAATTTTCTTCAAACTTTCACCAAGGACTAAATTTGACAAGATATGATTTCCTGAGGTTGACTTTGACTTTTTGAGCTTTTCCATTGACCATTTGACTTTCCCGGCTTCGGCTTTTGACACTTTCCATTCTCGTGCTCGTTTTTGCCGGTTTTCTTTGATTTTTGTCCATATTTGAAATATCCGTACCTGCACGATCACAAACACAAAAACAACATATATTTGGCATTTATGGTTAGTTTTTGGTCGTTTTGGTCTTAATTTGGTAAATAAAAGGTGTATGAATAAGCATACACCAAAATCCCCCTGACTAAGGTATTGTCGTGTCCTCACGAAATGTAATCACTTCACGCTTTTGAGATAAATAATTTCATATCCCTTTTTACTAACTTTGAAAAGTAGCAAAATGTTCAAAAGAGATTACGAAATCATTTATTCCCGAAAACGCCCCGATTTTCCATTTTATTCCTTATACTAATCTATACTACTATTTTTGTATTTTTCAACTTTATTCATGTGACGGTATGTTGACTTTCATTATTTTGCAATAACGATTAAGGGTCATAGAGTAAGAACACAATTCATAGAAAAGTGACCGATTGGATAAAATTCATCGTCCTCGATTTTTCACAAGCCCCCAAACTAAGCTTAAAAACGAAATCATTGTTTAATTACAATTTAGATGCCAACACTACCCATAGAAGTTACTTGTGTGATTACCTCTTGCTCCCATTTTCCTATTTTTGGTATCTCATTATTTTATTTTTGTGAGAGAAATGAATTTCTTCATAAATATCTCGTTTTCATAGATATTAGTCCGATAAAGATACTAAATTAAGACGCTAAGTAGTTAGTTTTCTTTTCTCAAGAGTCGCTGCAATGAAAATGAGGTCCACATCAAGGTCTTTATTATACTTATTATTATTATTATTAGGGTTGCCACCTACTTAAGCCAACACTAACTCCACGGCTACCCCGAAATTTAAGGTTCGAAAGGGCCTTTTCCATGTTGCGGCTTTCTTCTCGGCACATCCCAAACCAGATGGTTTAAGTGACCAGGCTTTTGACACCCCACAGAGAATAGTACCGGAATTANCAATGAAAATGAGGTCCACATCAAGGTCTTTATTATACTTATTATTATTATTATTAGGGTTGCCACCTACTTAAGCCAACACTAACTCCACGGCTACCCCGAAATTTAAGGTTCGAAAGGGCCTTTTCCATGTTGCGGCTTTCTTCTCGGCACATCCCAAACCAGATGGTTTAAGTGACCAGGCTTTTGACACCCCACAGAGAATAGTACCGGAATTAGCGGGAATTCGATTCCAAAGATTTACGAGACTACCGCTAAATCCGCATCAACCTAAATAGATGACAACCGACTCACAACACAACGATAACACAAAAACTCATAGACTTTAGTTGAGGAGTACTTTCACGTGCACCTCATGCGCCCGATCTAGGATCGTATACATGCACCTCACGCGCCGTGCCAACTTAAATCTTAACAATTAAGCTCTTATTCGCATCACTTAATATTGACTTTTCTTTCTTTTTCTTTCTTTTTCTTTCTTTTCTCATTTTTTTTCACGCACGCATAACTTTGACGCTTATAGCAACTTTGGGACTCCGGACCTTCACGGTTTAAGTCTAAGACCTACCGCCTTTAGAAGTAGGACCCAAGGTCCGATCTCAATCCGAAGTCCTATATCACTACTAACACTTATTATTATACGATACTTTTTTATTACGGGACCTTGTTGTGTACCCTATTTTCAAAGCAAGGATTCTTTTAAAAAGACCAAGAACTAAATATCGGCAAAACCTAATATCTTTAATTATTTAGCACAAATATGGGGTGAAACAATTTGGTGGGAACAAAAAGCCACAAGTACCTTCGATGAGCTCTAAAGAGAACCAACTACTCCACGCTTAGCATCTAACTTCTAAAGAAACTCTATCATTTCTCGTTCTTTGCAAATTTAAAATCCCAAATAATGAGATCGGCGAATGCTTAGCCGATAATCGAATATTTAGATTATATTGGTTAAGGGGACAAGCTAGGGCTCAACACGCCCGGATCAAGTCAAAATTTTTATTCTTACTCTTACCTAGTAGGAAAGTCAAACATGGTGTCAAAACCTATTTTATTTTTGCACGATTTTTTTCAACTTTTTTCACATTTTTTTATGCTTTTTCACAACATTTTCATCATTTTCATCAAAATTTTCAATTTTTTTCATTTTTTCAATTTTTTAGGAAAAACGGGGTTGCGAGAGTAAACGACTAAATGAAAGTGCAAGTCAAATCAAATCGAAGATTGACCCCCCCCCAGACTAAAGGTAAACATTGTCCTCAATGTTTCAAAGGTAAGGGTAATCCTAACAAAAATCTAGGGCCGTTTATTAATTATGCCAAAGATAACGTTAGTCGATAAGATTAGGATATTTTGGATTTCCCATAAGAGCAACGATGAATGAAACTCGAGTGGAGAAGAGATGAAACAACGAGCACGAGAGTCTTCAAAAATCGGGGTAAATCCCTGAACATACACAAACAACCATGAAAACACGAGAAATGGAAGAGGTCGCCCCTCCTCACGTCACTTATTAGAAAATAGAAAAGAAAAAGATAGATGGATAAGCATGGGTTGCCTCCCACGAAGCGCTTTGTTTTTTATTACCGAGTCACGTAGCTTGACTCAATCCCCGAATTCAATTGTCCTTAGGGAAAGTTTGGAGATCCGGGACAACCATGGGTGGTATATCCCCTCCGAAGTAATGTTTGAGACGATGACCATTCACCTTAACGTTGGGACTGATGTGCGTTTTGCCAACCATGTTTTAAAATTTATAGAAACAAGAATTACCGGTTAACTAGGAACACATTCGGGCAAGTATACCCTAGTCAATTGCAGTATAGTAGTGGTAAATCAAGGTCGTCCCAAGAGACTTGGTTGCACTCAAGTGTTGTTTGTTTGTTTAAGCAAGTAACAAGTCGGTGGTTATGATTGTCACGGATCAAACCACAAGAAAAGCAATATGAGAACATTCACACAAAGAACATACATGGTTGGACAAATGATTACATGGATATTAGGATGTTTAGTTTGGAAAACATTTTATCAAAGGTAACCCTTTCGGCCAAAATAACCAATAATAATTTAGTGTTTTATAAATCAAATATGCATAAGCCTCAATCAAATGGTCATGTCATGAGCCTTATACCTAAACCAACACAAACAAAGAGTTCTTTCGACACATAACTTTGATGTCATTAATTTGTTAAGTACCATTTACTTGAAAGATGATGGAAACACATATTCAAAAGATGTCTTTCGACCGATAATCCAAATTAAACCTTTACATGTTATGTTTATTAAATTTCTTATACAATCGTCACAAAGTATAAGATCAAAACCATTCGTCGACTAATGAATTGAAATCAACCACTATTGAGAATTCTTTCGACTATAGACTCAACAATGGTTAATCAAAATAATAAACAAGACAAGTTATAATTTAACCAAATATGATGTCTTTCATCATAAACCAAACAAACACTAATTGTATCCAAACATCCTATTATCACAAGTTAACATAATATCCAAACAAGCATTAAGAGATTATTATTATTAGAACACATCACATGAAACATAAAGAACCAAACATGAGATATGAAATTCAACATCTTAAAAGTAACAAGAGTTTACCCAAGGTATCCATTACAATAGGTAAATTAGAGCAAAGGTAGTGACAATTCTTCCTTAAGGGTGGAGGCCAGAAGTGCACTTGGTGAAAATTCGTCCTTTAGGGTGGAGGCTTGATATTCACCATGGTAAGTTGGTAACAATTCTTCCTTTAAGGTGGAGGCTGGAATTGTACCCTTTATTTTGGTGACAAATTCGTCCTTGAGGGTGGAGGCTCGATTTGCACACCTAGAACCAAGCCAAAGTGGTCTTATTTATAGTAGAAATCAAGCCTTAGCCTCCAAGCAAGTTTCTTGGGCACAAAGTGTCATAAAATGGCAGTAAATGGAGTTATTATGGAGACATGATCGGACTTGGGGCTTAAAGACACTTAAATAAGCATTAAAAATGACTTGGGGAGGTCAGAATCATCCAGCCGAATCGGTTGGGCTCCAACCCGATCGGCTGGAAGATGACCAAAAGCACCAACCGAATCGGTTGGGCTCCAACCGATCGGTTGGATGCATTTTGGCAGAAAATGGTAAACTTGAAAGTTGTAGATCTTTCTCTTAGCTTTCCGTGGCCGAAAACGGGAGGTCAAACCGAGTTCGTATGCTCAACTTATGGCCAAAATGGTGAAGGTGTGTCGGGAACAACGAGTCTTCCAATAATTCTTCGTTTGAGCTTCTTTTCTTCATTTCACTTCTCGTTTTCCTTCTTGTACTTTATTCTTGAGTCTTTGGAGTGACAACTTCATGACTTTAATCTTCTCGAATATACTCCAAGAGACTTTCATTTGTCGGGAATTCTTCGTACATGCATAAATCTTCGTTTATTGATCGTTTTTACGTCTTTTTCTGCATTTTCCTTACTTTGAGCTTCCATGAACCTAAAACACGAATTATGCTCAATTAAGTACCATAAGTTCATAAAAGTGACCATAAAATCCACAATAACGCGACTAAAAACATGTTAATTTTGAGCGTTATCAGGGACCATCGGGTTGAGCTAACTCGACGATGCCATAAGGAAAAACATGGGTAACGGTGAATGGTCTTGACCAACGGGTTTTGAGTTTGCCCGAGAAAATCTTCAATTGTGAATTGAAAAGAAGGACTTGATCACCAACGTTGAAAACGCGGTTTTTGATTTTGGAATCATGAATCCTCTTCGTTTTCTCTTTGTAGATCAAAGAATTTTCGTAGGCTTGATCACGAAGTTCGGTTAACTCATTTAATTGAACTTTACGGTGATCACCCGCGTTTTTTAGGTCAAAATTAGCATGCTTCAAGGCCCAGTAGGCCTTATGTTCTAATTCAATGGGCAAGTGACAAGCCTTTCCATACACCAACTTATAAGGAGTACACCCGATGGGGGTTTTGTAAGCGGTGCGGAAAGCCCATAATGCATCCTCTAACTTATCGGCCCATGAAGCACGGTTATCATTAACGGTCCTCTCTAAGATACGTTTCAAACCACGATTGGAAACCTCCAGTTGACCGCTCGTTTGCGGGTGATACGCGGTAGAAAGACGATGGGTAACTCCATACTTAAGCATAACTTTGGCGAATTGATCGTTACAAAAATGAGTACCGCGATCACTTATAATAGCACGAGGAGTTCCAAATCGGGAAAATAAACTCTTCAAAAATTTCACAACAACTCGGGCGTCATTGGTGGGGAGCGCCTTTGCTTCAACCCATTTCGACAAATAATCGACGGCCACGAGTATATACTTATTCCCTCGAGAAGACGGGAATGGTCCCATAAAATCAATACCCCAAACGTCAAAGATTTCACAAACTTGAATCGCATTCTGAGGCATCTCATCTTTTTGTAAAATTTTTCCTTGACGTTGGCAAGAGTCACACGACTTCACCAAGTCTTGTGCATCACGGTATATCGTCGGCCAATAGAAGCCGGAATTGAACACTTTCTTAGCGGTGTAATTGGATGCCATAAGAATTTCATCGGCTTCCTTGCCGTGAACGCACCGCCGGATCACTTGATCCGCACAAACTCTAAACAAATAGGGATCATCCCAATAATAGTGCTTAACGTCCTTAAAGAATTTCTTTTTCTGTTGGGACGACATCCCTTTCCTTATGAAATTCTCCGCATGGTAATTTGCAAAGTCGGCAAACCATGGGGTACTAGTATCATGTGATAAACTCCCAAGTGTCTCAAGAGGAAATGATTCATTGATTTCCTTTTTCTCGAAAACACTTTGATGGGGATTTTCAAGTCTAGAAAAATGATCGGCATCTAGGTCCTCCGCTCCTTTCTTGTCTCGAATTTCGACATTGAATTCTTGAAGAAGGAGAACCCACCGCATTAATCTTGGTTTAGCATCTTGTTTAGTCATAAGGTATTTCAAGGCTGAATGATCCGTATACACTATGCATTTTTTCAAAAGAAGGTACGGTCGAAACTTTTCGAAGGCATAAATGACGGCTAACATCTCTTTTTCAGTAGTCGTATAATGGTATTGAGCGTCGGTCATAGTCTTACTTGCATAGTGTATCGGTTGGAAATATTTGGTCTTACGTTGCCCCAAGACTGCCCCGATAGCATAATCGCTAGCGTCGCACATAAGCTCAAAAGGCGATTCCCAATCGGGGGCAACTAGAATCGGAGCTTCCGTCAATTTCTTCTTAAGTATCTCAAATGCTTCAACACACTCATTAGAGAAGAAGAACGGAGCATCTTTTTCAAGCAAATGGGTCAGAGGTCGGGCAATTTTAGAAAAATCTTGAATGAAACGTCGATAAAAACCGGCATGACCTAGAAAACTACGAATTCCTCGAACGGTGGTGGGATGAGGTAGCTTTGCGATCACATCGACTTTAGCTCTATCGACCTCAATCCCGGCTTTGGAAATCTTATGGCCAAGAACAATGCCTTCTTTAACCAAGAAATGGCACTTTTCCCAATTGAGAACCAAGTTGGTGTCTTCACACCGTTTTAGCATTTTCTCTAAATGGGCAAGGCAAGCGGTAAACGAATTTCCATAAACCGAAAAATCATCCATGAATACTTCCATAGTCTTTTCGATCATATCTTGGAAAATGGCCGTCATACACCTTTGGAACGTGCCTGGAGCATTACATAAGCCAAAAGGCATACGCCGATAAGCAAACGTCCCATAAGGGCAAGTAAACATGGTCTTTTCTTGATCCTGAGGATCGATTGGAATCTGAAAGTAACCGGAGAAACCATCACGAAAACAATAGAACTCATTTCCCGCTAGACGTTCTAGCATTTGATCCATAAAAGGAAGTGGGAAATGGTCCTCTCGAGTAGCATCGTTAAGCTTACGATAGTCGATACAAACTCTCCATCCCGTAACAAGACGTGTGGGAATTAGCTCATTATCTTCATTCGTCACTACGGTCATTCCACCTTTCTTCGGAACACAATGGACCGGGCTGACCCATGAGCTATCGAAAATGGGGTAAATCATCCCAGCGTCGTGGAGTTTGATAACTTCCTTCTTTATAACTTCTTGGATTTTCGGGTTAACCCGTCGTTGTTGTTGGATCACGGGCTTAAAATTATCTTCGAGCAAAATCTTATGAGTGCAAAAATGAGGGTCTATGCCCTTAATGTCGGAAATTTGCCAAGCGATGGCACTCTTATGCTTCCTAAGCACATCTAAGAGACGAGTCAACGGGAAATTTGTCGGTCCCTTCTAAGAAAGCGTATTCGAGATGAGGAGGTAAATCCTTGAGCTCGGGCTCCGGAGGATTTTCTTTAGACGGCTCAACTTCTTTAACTTCTTTGATTTCTTCAACATGAATATCCTTCGGAGGGGAAGAAAGTGACGGATCTTCATTCAATAATTTTTCAAGCAAACGAATATCCCCATCCGGATCAAAGACGGTATCATCAACTTCCGGTGAAATTGAATCATTTGAAAAATAAGCCTCGATCTCTTCCAAGATGAAATCACTTCCCTCAAACGGAGTAAGGGAAGGGGAAGAGTCGGCAACAATAGGTTGAGAAGAAGGAGTGGGATTGCCACTCGAAACATCATGAGAAAAAGCGAGAAGTTCTTGAGAATACTCTGTGA
Source organism: Artemisia annua (assembly GCA_014162995.1). Taxonomy (NCBI): domain Eukaryota; kingdom Viridiplantae; phylum Streptophyta; class Magnoliopsida; order Asterales; family Asteraceae; genus Artemisia; species Artemisia annua. Next base: position 12,568 of record LBNU01012773.1, on the reverse strand, counting down.
AAACGTAGAGGGGGGGGGGTGAATACGTTACCGTTTAAAACTTTATTACTTGTTGTATCAAATGTCCATTTTTAGCTTGTTCTAATATGAAAGATGTTACTTGTAGTTTATGACCAACATATTTTAAAACATGTTATCACACAAGTACAATCAAGAAGTCACAACACAAACAATCACATAATGCAAACATCAAAGTAAAGCAATAAGTAAAAGGAAAGTGCAAACCATTCACAACACGAGTATTTATCGTGGTTCGGCTACAAGGACTCTTTTCCTTGCCCTACGTCCACGCCCCGAGTACCCAACTCGAGAGTTACTTCACTAGATCAACAACCTCCCTTCTCGGCGGAGAAAACCTTACAATCGTCGCTTACACTTTATCCGGTACTAAGCTAGATACCGAGTTTTTTTACAAGGTACAACCCCTCCTATCGTCGCTTATACAATATTTCTGACACTAAGCTAGATGTCGAGTTCTTTACCAAGGGTA
>LBNU01012772.1:17184-48103 GCA_014162995.1 Artemisia annua | reverse complement strand
GGCCTACCTGAATACAACATTCTGACCTCTGATTACCACAACTGCTCCATTGATCACGACTATCTGGACCCATCTGACTTCATCTGATTCGGCATATTCTTGATTACCCATTTGAAATCCCGTAGCATATCCTTGCCTGATTCCCCATTAACTCCAACCATTTGACATGCATTACCCAATTCTGATTTGGCATATGTGAGTGTTCGATGAATTCGTTGGTTGTTGTTAGATGTGGTGAACAGCCGTCCTTGGACTGCTTTTGTCAAAAGAGCAAGTGCTTGGTGTCAACGCATCAGTAGAATCAGTACGGAACTTTTGCTTCTTGAATTTGTGGGATATTGTTTTTGTGGAAATGACGTTGTTGTTGTTGCTGGGTAGAATTGTGTGTTGTGGGATTGCAGCAGTATGTTGTGAAGGTATTTTGCTGTTGCATTGTAGTTGTGAGTTGGCAGCATGATAATGATGGTTGATATGATGTGTTCATATGATGAAGGGTGATGGTGTATTAGCATATGAGTGCTAGAGGATCCATGTTTCTTTAGCTAGCATCTCAGCCTTAACTGCATTTGCCTCAGCCTGTATTTCTGCTCAAGAAATCGTACAAACTGATCATAAGTCACATCAATGCAAATTTTGCGTCTGATAAACATAGTGACGTATCTTCCCTCTTATTCCGGTTGTAGCTCATTCAGAAAGATTGTGTGTATGCTATTATGTCTGTATGTGGAGTTTATGCCGGCTGTCATCTATATCTTTTTTATTATCTTGCAGAACCTGAATAATACGTTTCTATGTTTTCACCAGAATTGATATTTATATCTGCTTCCTTAAGTCTATGTTTCCATTTCTTGTTCCCGATTCGCTTCATTTTTTTACATACGGCTTTCTTAACTCTTTCCAGACGCGAGAGCACTTTCTTCACGTTAATCCACTGTAGCCAGTAAGTCGGATTTTCTGTAGGACCAAGAGACAACAAGGGAAATGCTTGATCATCAGCACTGAATTCGGTTGTCGATCTTTCGTCTAGTTCAGTCTCAGTCTGAAGTCTTGTGGAAAGCGTGGTACTGGGGGGTTCCATTCGGATACCAGGGCTAGTATTTTCTCATTGGTTTGAAAGGACCGGCAAAACAGAATTAAACAAGAAGATTTCCATTGTTTTGCCTTAAGATAGCGTATCATTCTACTAGCCCATTGTGAAGAACCACCTTTGAAAGCCCATATGTCGAGGTCGTTTTCAGCACCGGCGCATGAATATTCTTGTTGAGTTGCCATGATGACTTCGATGCAAAGTGAAAAAAGTCATGAAAAGTGTTGTAGGATCTTTAGGAGAACTGTAGGTTGTTGATGTAGATAAGGTTGATTTGTGAACGTCGTTTGGTTGATCGGTTGTTCTAGTGAGTTTGAGTTTCCCTCCAAAAATCGAATTTAGAAAAATTCGTATCTAAATTTGAAAAACCAACCTACGAAAGCAATTTCTAAGGTTGCACGAAAAATTGAGTTTCAAAATTTTTGACGCCAAATTTTATCGAAAAAAATTTGAATTCAGCCGAAAAATTTGACGATTTTAGGTCAAAATGGTTCAACTTAAACCAAAATTGAAATCTCGCTAAAAATTGAACGTCTTAATCTCTGCAGAAAATAAAAATTTTACCAAATTTTCCGCCAAAACTCTTTTTTTTTTTTTTTTTTTTTTTTTTTTTTTTTTTTAAAAAAAGATAAACTCACTAAAGTTCTGGGTTCTACTAGCAATGCAGCAGTATCCCTTACTCGCAAAAGACTTCCTTACTCGCAATCTTCCTTACTCGCAAACTAAAACCATATTCGCAACCAAGAACCTTACTCGCAATTTCTGCCTTACTCGCAACCAAAGCCTTATTCGCAACCAAAGCCTTATTCGCAACCAAAGCCTTATTCGCAAGAGATCCTTATTCGCAAATAGATTCTTATTCGCAAATAATGATACTCGCAAGGTTTGCCAAGTAGATACTCGCAAACAGAATTAGCTTACTCGCTATTCAACAAGAACCAACTTTTTCTTATTCGCAAAAATCGATATTCGCTATTACCCAGTTTTCTTATTCGCAAAAACCACAAAAATTCCTATTCACTAAACCCCAACTTTTTCTTATTCGCTATTTTTCTAAAACCCTTATAAAACCTTCTGTTTTAAATTTTAACGTACCAAACGAAGATTGAGAAAAGTTTTAAAGGTTGTAAAAACTAAATAAGATGAAGAACACAAAAAGATGAAATCTAGCGAATACTAAACTATGTTTAACGAACCAAACTAAACCAAACAACCCAAAAAAAACAACCAAAGACTAAAGAAGGGCCTCTTTTTGCGTGTTTAATGTTCTGTCACAGAAGGTTTTTAGGCAGTTTTGCCGTAAAGTTTTAGTAACTTCTAATAGCCATACCGTTTTACTCATGTACTCATTTTAAGTGGTTCAAATTGCTATGGTTTCCTTGTCAAGTCCTCTACTACAATATGTAATTGTCCAATGTCATACTTATACCATTTTGGTCGAATTTTACCATGGAAGTCACTAGTTTACTTGTTTAATTAACATAAGTTAACATTTATTTACAATAACTTGTTTTACCAATTTTTATACATGATGAACATAATCACAAGACAATATATAGTATGAATGAAATATAAATAGCATGAAAATGATATTTAACAAGAAAGTATATTAGGGTTTGCTTACAACTTTGGGCTTTCTAAAAGAAAGGTAAGTAACTAGTAAGGAAAGGACTTTGATTGACTAGCTTTTCTCCACTTTAGCAACCCCTCTACTCTTGCATTCTTGAAGGAATTGTGATGAAGATTGAGGTGACTTGAGTGGATCTAAACTCAAGAAAATCACCAAAAGTTTCTAGGGTTTGGAAGTAGTTTGATGAATCAAAACCAAACTAGGGTTTATGTGTTGATATTGCTCTTGATTTCTTGCATAAAATTGGAAGTAAATTAGCTAAGTGTGAGGTGATGGTGTGTGTGATATGGGACGACAACAAGGAGGGGGAGGGGTACTTATATGAGTTTGAGGAGGTTACATTTCATGACTAGTCAAAGCTTCCTAAGCACACTTGTACACATGCATACATCTTAAGGCCTTAAGCATGAGATCAAGCCACATATGGGGTGACTCCCCCCCCCCCCATGGCGTTTCAAGATGGATAAGAAGGAGTGACTTGGGTTTGGATGATAATATCTAACTTATGTAGTTAGTTTTGACTCCGTAAAATGCTAATCGTAAATGATTAAGCCACAAAACGTAAAACCGGGTATCGTAAAAAGGTGGAACTTGAAAGAATGACTAAATATGTCAATATACTCCATAATAAAATATAAAATGAGTGGTAGGTTCCATTGGGGTGCTAAAACCCTGCTAAAACTGGAAACACGGGTCTAAAACGCGTAATACATAAAACGTACGAATATTGTGTAAAATTGAGAAAAGTAAAATGTTACTTTTCTAATATGATAATGATGGTTTAAAATGACTTATAATGTCTAGACTGGGCTCAGTCTAGTGTCGGTTGGTATTTAATGTCTTTTAGACATAAAACCGTAAGCCTAAAAATCAAGGAATGATTTATAAAATCAAGGAATGATTTTTGGTCAAAGGAGGAGGGAAAAATATGTTGACTTTTTCCAAAAATGTGAAAACTCAAATCGTCTTAGAAACGCGGTGCAGGTATAGGCTAAGGTTACGGCTAAGTAAAAGTGCTTAACAAGCTAAATTTCTGTTTCTCACGGTCCAGGGTTTATTTGGTAGCATTTTTCTTAGTCATGATTAATTCTCTAATTATTCATGAGTGTATCAAACATTTATCTGATGCGGGGAAAATTAACGTGGTTGAGTTTCGTTGTGCGTAGAATTTTTGAATGACGTTTTAACCTAAAACGTGTAGTTCCTTAATAACTTTCACGAAAATGATCTGATGAGTGTCAAACTTTTATTTTGTCATGGAAATGATTTATCACTCGAGAATATGAAATAAAAATTAAATTTCGGCAAATGAATAGTGAATGTGAATAGTAAAAATGAATAGTGAAATTTTTCGGTGATAGAAATTAACCTAAATTGTAAATTGTTACAGTCTCTACCCCATATGAGAGCTCCGTCCCGGAGATCAATTTGCGTTGGGAGTAAAAGCTTTGTTGGTGAAAAGATGTGGGTATTTCTGACCTATCTGGTCCTCTCGTTCCCATGTGTATTCGGGACCACGTCGTGAGTTCCAACGAAGTTTGACATTGGAATTCGGCTTTGCTTGAGTTGTTTGACCTCTCGGTCCATGATTTCTACGGGTTCCTCGATGAATTGAAGGTCGTCATTGAGTTGGATTTCATCGAGTGGAATAACGAGTGATTCATCTGACAAGCATTTCTTTAGATTAGATACATGGAAAGTGGGATGTACACTATTGAGTTCTGATGGAAGCTCAAGTCTGTACGCCACTGGACCAACCCTAGCTAGGATTTTGAATGGTCCGATGTATCTTGGGTTTAGTTTTCCTCGTTTACCGAATCGTATTAAGCCTTTCCAAGGCGAGACTTTTAGCATAACCCTATCTCCGACTTGGAATTCTAGGGGTCTGCGTCGTGTNTTTTTCCAAAAATGTGAAAACTCAAATCGTCTTAGAAACGCGGTGCAGGTATAGGCTAAGGTTACGGCTAAGTAAAAGTGCTTAACAACGTAAATTTCTGTTTCTCACGGTCCAGGGTTTATTTGGTAGCATTTTTCTTAGTCATGATTAATTCTCTAATTAATCATGAGTGTATCAAACATTTATCTAATGCGGGGAAAATTAACGCGGTTGAGTTTCGTTGTGCGTAGAATTTTTGAATGACGTTTTAACCTAAAACGTGTAGTTCCTTAATAACTTTCGCGAAAATGATTTGATGGGTGTCAAACTTTTATTTTGTCATGGAAATGATTTATCACTCGAGAATATGAAATAAAAATTAAATTTTGGAAAATGAATAGTGAAAGTGAATAGTAAAAATGAATAGTGAAATTTTTCGAGGATAGAAATTAACCTGAAATTGCGAATTGTTACAAATATGACTAGCCTCTGGGTCTTCTATTAACTCATTTGTGTTTTTTTGTACAGGTTCATCTATGTATCCTCTAAAGTGACCTCTGTTGCTTACTGAATTGTAAGAAAGGTTATTGAGTAGTTAAGTTTTTAATAACATCATTTTCTTCACTTACACTTTGAAAATCAACATAGTCAAAATCTTCTTGATCATCACTAGAATAAAAAGCCTCATTGTTGTCACTATGATTTTCATTGGTTTCAGCATTGATATAGTTCGTAGCATGATAATCAAAGTGTTCAACATACAAGTCAATCATCCATTTACTTGCATATCTTACTCTCATAACATCCTTAACATCAACATCTGTTTTTAGTTCTTTTATTCCTAAACTCAAAGGTTAACCAACTTTACAGTAATACAACGTATAAAGAACATTATGGACAAGTCTTCTAATAACTTCATGAAATTGTTCAAATGACATACCTTCCAAGTCAACATTATTTATTTGTTTTTCATCACCATTTATATAGCCAAATAGGTTAGTTACAAAGATCCCATCGTGTAACAACAAAAACACGGTCAGGATTTTTACCTGAAAATTAGATAATAAAGCAATGATAATTAAACAATTGTAGTAATACAATGTTAGCAAATGACTAACCTTTAACTAACACGAATAAAATCAAACGATTTTACATGAACAATTTCGTAATTTATGGTTAGTGAAAAAATTAGGGTTTCGATTGAAATTGGGGATAGTTAGGGGGAGAGGAAAATAGGTGAAAGTGATCCAAGAGTTATGAAGTTGGGTGAAATGTTTAAGTGCTTTATATAGTGGCTTTTTAACCCTAATTAATGAAATGTTCATCTTGGTCAAAAAAAAAATGTCAATATTAATTTCGAATTAGCTGGTAATGCGTGAAGAAAATACACAAAACAAGAAGTTACAATTAGCAGATGTGTATCTATCCTACCTCGTTTCTATAGTATTTACATGACACATGTATGTGTCAATTTTTTTTTTTTTTTTTTTTTTTTTTTTTTTTTTTTTTTTTTTTTTTTTTTTTTTTGTAACTTTTATATGGATGTAGCATTTCTCATTTATTTTTAGGCATTGTCTATTAAAAAGTAATATGTACAAATATAACCAATTGAATTATAGATTGATAAACACGAACAACTTCATTAAACCCTTCTTTATCAACTTTAGTTCATAAATTTACATTGATAAAAGTTCTACCATTTATGTATAAGCTTCCATCCTTCAGGAAAAGTATTGTTGTGATGACATAGATAGAATCCTTCAGATTTTACTAACCAATAACATCTTTGTACAACAAAAAGGTTTCCATTGAAACAAGTTTTAAATACAAGCTTATTGAAAACACTAATAGTTGCATACTTTGATTCCCACCAGAATTCACCTCTATAGTATGTGCCAAATTTGACACCAAATTTCCAATCAAACTCTTCATTGAAAGCAAGTGTGTGATTTCCTTGATCATCTTCTCCATTCCTCCTCCAAACATGGAATGCAATGTTATCTTCAATGGCATTGGTAATGTACATCCTAAAATGGGAAACAAAAGTATCCTTTGGTGTCAAAGCAATACATAGCGATAGTGTTGTAAGCATAAGAAAGCCACGAATGATCATGTTGGATTTGCAGGTAGTATTTTTGTGCATTTTACATGGCTTAAATATATGTCATATCTTTAATGTTGTAATATGATTTCATTAATATCTTTAGTACGTTGGCAAAATTTGTATTTTTGTGACCCACGATGTTATTCATTTTTAAGTTGATTCAATTTTGTCTAAAGTTAGAATTTTTTTTTTTTATTTATTTTTTTATTTTATTTTTTTTGAAATGATGAAATTATCTTCACTTTTACATGTATATTATCACTTATGCCATTAGCCGCCAAAAATAATAATAATAATAATAATAATAATAATAATAATAATAATAATAATAATAATAATAATAATAATAATAATAATAATAATAATAATAATAATAATAATAATAATAAACTCTATATAATGCAAATTACATAACTTACGTCTTTTGATCCCATATATGTATGTAAATTTGTAAAGTTTTTCATCAAAAAAAGTTATACCAATAAACATATCTTTTGATCATCTATAATTTGATGTCCATTTTGTTAATTTTGTTAAAGTCTTTTTTCTTCAATTTATTCACAAAATATTGTAATGTATTCTTAATGAAAGATTTTTCGTTTTATAACTTTAAAAAAAGAAAAGGCAAAAAATAAAAATAAATATAAAAAGTTTGATGTATTGTGAACTAATTCCGAAATATTACGTTATACTACAAAATTAATTAATGTTTTATCTCTTCTTATGTTCCCAAGCAAAGTCATATTCTTCTCAATTTCGTCTCTTTCCATATACTCGTAGTTATTACAAATTTATTACGAAGTTATTATAATACCTATTTATTACAAATTTATTACTAAATTTAATAAGTTATTTTTAATATATATATATATATATATATATATATATATATATATATATATATATATATATATATATATATATATATATATATATATATTATTAAGAAACATCTACACGTTTTATTAAATATATATAAAAGTAATAACAAAAATTGTTAAACAATGTATATAAAAAGTTTTAAAATTGAATCTTCTTTCATTTGAAATCAATTTTGTTCCATACATAAATTTTTTGAAAAAAATTTGATTCTTATGTTTTAAGGTTGATAAGAATCATTTCGTAATAAATTTCAGTTGCGATAAGTACGAAACCAAAAGCATCGAACTGGAAATAAATGAGCATACAATGGTGTAAGAGTGTGCAAAAGTTGTGTTGTGTGATAACCAGTAATTTTTAAGTTTTTTTTTTTTTTTTTTTTTTTTTACCCTCGCTTTTTTACTTTTACTTTTTACGTAAAAGATTTACTGTACAACCGGGAAGTTAACCCACAAATATAAATTACATATTTTGATGATTCTAAGACCATCAAAGTCTTTTTGTGATTTTATGTGAATTCCCGTCAAGGTCACCCAGGTCAGTTGTGTTGTAGCATGAGCACACTTAACTATAATCAAAATCTCGTTTTATTTATGTTTTCAGAGTCTGTGACAGATAGATACTTTTCAGATTATTGTTTTAACCAAACAATTAAGGTTTGGAAACTACACTGTCATCACAATATAAGAATCCTGTTAAGAAACAAAATGTATTATTATTACCAAATAAAGACTTATTGATTGTCATACGTAACGAAACCACTAAATAACATTCATCAAAGACACTTACATTATCGTCAACTATGGGCGACGAAACAATAGACTTATTGCTTGCCAATGGAATGAAAAATACTTAGAACTTGTAAAAGTGAAAGAATAAGGTTAATTATTATTTGGCTTAATGATTAAGTGAGTATTTATAACAAATGAATGGTGATATGAGATTAAACATACAAACACAAACAAACAAGAACTTTGAATACATTAACGCATTTAAATCTCAGTAAAAATATGTGCTTTTATCATAGCCATTGATTGTTCTACTTTTAGGATTTGAAATGTTGAACACTACTTATCTAAAGGTGTTCGTTTAAGTTTCTTTAAAAACGTGTAAGTTTGTTACATCAAGCTTGTAAACTTACAAAAGTCAATAAGCTCAAATGATGAAATGGATAAACTAATAAATCCAAGTAATAAAACATTCTGAGCTAATTAAATTTCCAATAAGCTCATAGGCTAATAACAATTATGTGTCAAGTTCTTCTTAGGACATATGAGATAAATTTATAGTATAAATATTGTGAGATAGTTGAAATTGTCGTTCTAAAGAAAAATAAAACAATCAAACCAATTAGACAAACACTCCCATAAACTCCGCATAAAAAAACTAATGAAATATCTGATTGAAGTATTGAACTACATTTTTGGACTTCATGGAAAAGGCCCATTGGACAACTAAAAACTATAACATTGAGCCATTTTTGCTTCTACAATGATTTGCTACCTCCATTTCGTGTAAAACTTTTTTTTAACTAATCCCAAATTCCCAATCACTATAGTTTTCACGACTAGCTGTGATCTTTTTTAGCTCGTTTCTTTACATGTGCACAAATGCTTTTTTCGATTCCTTTACACACTTCGGAATAGATCTCATATGCAAAGGACTTCTCCCGCTATCTTATAATATTCTTGAGGTTCTTTTGTGCCCAAGTTGTATTCTTAATAGTCCTTTTCACTTCTAGCAATACTAGCCTATTATAGGTAACTTAAACAACATTAGCAAGACTCGAACTTTTGTACATCCAGTTGCCAATTTTAGCCAATGAAGCTCGTTGTCATTGTTGAGACAAAAATCTGCAACGAGCATTAACATTGGTGAAAAGAATGGATCAAGTTCATCTAAAATTACTGCATTAAAAACATTTATCTAGCAGTGGTATGTTGCCCATAAGATTACAATTGATCTTGCTTATAGAGACCCTTACTATGAGAATAAACATGTATAATTTGCATTTAATAAGCCTAGTTAATGACGATATTTCTATAGGATTTTGATTCTACATGTGAGCTAACATTGATGAAAACAATACAAAACTTACCTAAAAACGACTATAGTTTACCGCAAACGTAGATGTTTTCTAATTGGTTGCGGTTCAATATAGAGTATGCCGCATCGTTTGTGAATTGTGATCCTTGTAGCTTAATTGATGAACACGAATCTAAAGCGAACTACTATGTCTCAAAAATTTAATTAATTTTGTAAAATTGTTATAAGTGGCTATAAGTGTCTTATTAAACAAGTACGTACACTAATTCAAATTCACACCGTTAATATACATTTATTGTTCTTAACTAAATATTTCGATAAGTAGTTGAAACAAGGTAGCACCTGACGCATCCCCTTAAGCGTTTCTTTATTTTATGAACTACTCGTAGTAAACTTTTAACTTTTAAGTTGACTAGGTGAAAATTCTAATGGTTGTTAGCGATAGATATAGATATTTCAAAAATCAATTTCATTTGATGTAATGTATATATTCAAATCCAATTGATTTTTCAAATTGACAATGACACATTTTTATCCGAAGGCAAAGTGACAATGACATACCGGTTACACTTAAATGACAGCATGTAAAGCGTATAGCGAAATGGTCAAGCTGACGAGTCATAATAATTTTGCGTCAACTCTTATCCCTTTTTAAGTTTATGCTTGGATAGTAGATAATCAGTTTGTTCGTAGATCCGGTTCGCATACTTCTAATCTAAATTCTAAAGACGAGATAATCTAAACTCTCTTGCATTTTAGACCCTCTCTTTGTAGCTTGATTGAATGATTAATAATTATGTTTACATGAGATCTAATATTCATATTAGTTACACACTTAACACTTGTGTTTGGACCTAAACCAATAAATCTAACACAAATACTAAAACCAATTTAAAACAAATATGTCCATTAACAACTCCCCATAGTTGGAGCAGGAGGGGAACAAATGTTTAAACTGTCTCAAAACTTAGCAAGCATCTTCTGTCAATAAATAGTATGAACTCGTAGTTCAACTTTTAAAGCAATAGTACGAGTGTGTTTATTGTCAAGAAAAATGGCTTCAATAGTACGAGTGCGTTTCAACAAGAATATGAGCTATCATGTCACCCTTAAAGCTGTTGCGCTTAATGTTTACTTCACAATGTAATTGTAGGGAATATTGTAAGCAATTCCCATATGACATCACTTGGGGAGAGATTGTTAGCTTTCTAAGTGAAGCCATTTTTGGGAATTACATTAGATAACTAGTATACTTATATAATGCATAGACTACTAATATCATATTATAATAGTTATATTGTAAACGTCTATAAATACCCTCCTAGTCTCTCCTAGGAGGGTGAGCAAGTGTATTTCTTTCTTCCCTTCTTTTCTAATAAACACTTCTCCCCCTTTTCTCTACTTTCTCTCTCTACAACTTCACCATGTATATTATCTATTCCATCAATCTCGACCTTTAGATTCGTGTAGGATCTTGATATTATTATAACCTAACAGTGGTACTAAAGCTACATGTGTTTGTGGAGTGCTTGTTTTTGAAATCAAGATCAAAAATGGGTTTTTTATAATGTTGCGCGAGTTCAAAATGAATACCGAGAACTTTCTTGGGGAAAAGTTTGAGTTTTTATGATAAAGTTTGAATCTTTGTCACACAAATACATTTTTATGTCATGTGTTATGGTTTCTATGTTTTAAAAACAAAGATTCGACAAGTTTTGATCTTATTTTGAAGAAACGCTTATTTTAAGATAATATGCAGTTCATAGTACCTTTCAAGTGTTGAGCCAATTCAGAGCCCGAAGTCTCTTAGTATAAATTTGAATGAAAAACACCCTAAATGTATACTAGTCCCTAATGTATAAACGTCAGAGAGTCATCCTCAAGATGTTCTTCATAGTCTGCAGAAGAAAGACTCATCACAACATGAGGCGGGACTCAGAGAATGAAGATTAAGAACCAAGACTTGGATGATGAAGTTAGAGTGTAATGACAATAACAATTTGACTCCCTGAAGGATCTTCTCAAGCACTGATGCAATCTAAAGACTTTGTGCCTCGGATGAGCAACTAAGGCTCTGAAGTCTTGGGCGGAAAATTTCTTGAGAAGTTAAGTTCAAAGCACTTATCAAAAGTCAAAAAGTACTTTAGTTGGTATAAATTTCTTGAGAAGTTAAGTTCAAAGCACTTATCATTCCTCTCAACCCTTTTTTAGTGGCAACCCATACCTCTCAACCCTTTTTTCATACCTCTCAAAACAATAAATGCCAACGGTCACATTTTGCTCCTTTTCTTCCATGCCGTGGAATCAAAATATGCCGCCCACCCATACCTCTGAAGCATACCGCCTAGGTGGCGGCGGTGTATACCGCCGGTATGGGGCATACCGCAGCCCATACCGTTGCCACTGCCACCACCCTAAGCTGAAAGTATTGTTTGTAGCCATACTAGGAATAGAAGCTAAAGTACAAAGTATACTCTAGCTTATCAAAGGTTGACACATATCTTTTATCTCACGGGTATTCACATTGCTCCCCGGCTATAAATAGGTCATTGTAAAGAAGCAAAAAGTGAGCTCTTATAACGTCATAACACTTTCAAAAGTCCTTTTCCTTCTCCAAGTAGAACTAAGTCTTAGAGTATAATTATATTGGTTAGCATAGTTATTACTTAAACACTTAACTTCGGTTTCGTGTTTAAGTTTAGCGAGAAGATCACATACATACTTGTCATTCAATCCCAAGTATTATTCAACAAACACTTGGGTATAATTCTTTGACATATATCTAATAAGAATTAAATGTTGAAAAACTTTGTGTCTTTACTTAAAATTATTTTACTTCTTATACAAGTTTTTCATTACATAATTATTAAGCATGGAACTAGGTTAGGTTAACTTTCTAGTTAAACTAATCTAGTAAAAAGGGAACAACAAGTGGTATTAGAGCGGTTTGATTTATAAAACAAGTTTTATAAACCATTCAAAATGTTTTTAAAATCAAGATCCTACAATGGCTGAAAATGATATACCCCAACTAGTCGACAAAAAATGGAGGAAGCTATTTAACTATTGCTCTGCGACTTGAAGTTGAAAAATTAGCTAATTAGAGAAAGTGCATGCTTTGCTACTTAATAGGAATTGAACCTTATTACATAAAATGTATTAATGAGTTCCCACATGTCCCTAAGACCGTTGAAGGTTTACCAAAACATGAAGCACAATGGAATGTTGATGAAAGGAGGGTGGTCAATCAACACCAACACCTAAAAAAAAAACATCATTATATCATGTCTACCAAATGATATAATGGAATCAGTTATTAACTGTCTAACAGCTAAACAAACTTGGACTGACTTGGTTACCAACTATAAAAGCCCCTCTGATACAAAAAAATAAAAAAATAAAAANCTGATACAAAAAAAAAAAAAAAAAAAAAAAAAATAAAAAAAAAAAAAGATCACGAATCTAAAACTTGAGTATAATATCTATGTTAAAGATACAAAACACATAGAAAAGTTGGTCCCATCTCAATTAAAACTCGATATCTACCTTTGTGTCGGTAAAAATATTAGCGACGTTATATGGTTTTCTTCTCCAAGAGGAGAGCTTGTTGACATAATAAAATACTCTCGAGTCGAAAACTTGAGGAGTGAAGTAGGACGAGAAGAAGCTTCGTGACTGAAATATTGTAAATCTTTGTGTTTGGTTTGATATTCCTTTTACATTTTTATCTTGCATTTTATCATTCATATTATCATTTCTTGCACATAATAAGTTTTGAAAAAAAGCTAAAACTATTGAACCTTTTTCAGTTTCTTACAACTTAAAACCATTTATAAAACATATTAAATAAATATACAAACAAATAAATTAACAATGCTATATATATCATCTAACGTTACTCGCAAATAATAGTCTAATTTTATGGTAAACCATAAATTATTATAAAAAATAAAGCAAAAATCGTGTACACGACCAAGCAACGAAACCAAACACAAAGGACCCTTTTTCGTTACTTTAATTTGCCAACTATTATTCAGCTGTCGGAACCTTCCTTTTAAATATCCCCCACAATCATCCCCACATATATAAACTTTAACATCATCATCACATATCCTATCGTAACTCATAAGCAAAAAAACACACACCCACCCAAAAAAAAAAAAAAAAAAAAACCCCAAAATGCATCACACCAAGACCGATTCCGATGCCACAAGTCTAACGGCCTCATCACCACCCCGATCACCCCCTCGTCGCCCCGTATACTTCGTCCAAAGCCCCCCACACGAACTAGACGAGAAAAACCTAACCACAATATCTTTTCATTCCACCCCTACAGGCTCACCACCTCACTCGTCTATTGGTTTCCATTCCAGAGAATCGTCTTCGACACGATTCTCTGGGTCGCTTAAACCACATGGGTCGTCACAAAAGATTGTGATTCATAATAATGATGTGGCGTTAAAGCGGTTTCATTCGATAGAAGAGGAAGGGCTGCTAGATGATGATTATTATCATCCCGAGAAAAAGATTCCTAGGAGATGTTATGTCTTGGCTTTTGTTGTCGGGTTTTTTATTTTGTTTGGTTTGTTTGCTTTGATTTTATATGGCGCTAGTAAACCACAAAAACCGAAACTAACAATGAGGGTACGTTTTTTTTTTTTTTTTTTTTTTTTTTAAATAAATTATGACTACAAAAACTAACAATGGTTTGTTTTTGTTACAGAGTATTACGTTTGAGAGGTTCATGGTTCAAGCTGGTTCAGATTTCACGGGAGTAGCGACGGATATGGTGACGTTGAATTCGACAGTAAAATTTACGTTCCGTAACACGGCTACTTTCTTTGGTTTACACGTGACATCCACACCGCTTGATCTTTCGTTTTCTCAAATTGCAGTTGGCTCTGGCACTGTAAGTTTAATAACTTTCATAGTTTATTTCACACGGCATTGATATAAATAGACGCATTAACTGTCACATTTAAGAGAAATTCACACACTTATCA
Organism: Artemisia annua; assembly: GCA_014162995.1. Taxonomy (NCBI): domain Eukaryota; kingdom Viridiplantae; phylum Streptophyta; class Magnoliopsida; order Asterales; family Asteraceae; genus Artemisia; species Artemisia annua. The sequence continues at coordinate 33,478 of LBNU01012772.1, read as the reverse complement.
TATCTTTTGACTTTTGTTAGAGCATCCACAATGGTGAAGCTTTTATATATAATCATTAATTTATAGTAAACCTTTTGATGTTATAAACCTATGTTCACTATGCATAAACCTTTTACAACTCTTTCAAATGATTAATAATAACACATGCATTAAATTATGAATAGGTTTAAGAATATGAATCTCTTCATGCCACATGTACATAAAACAAATGATCACCATTGCTAAAATAAAAGATAAAGCTTTGTAAAGGTTTTAGACCTTTTGATAAACCTACCATAGTGGATGCCCTTAGTATTTTATTTACACGTTTCCCTTGCAAAATATATGAAAATAATATTATGTAATACCGCAAAATATGATGGTCTCAATTTGTGGAGTTAATTGTTTGTGTGAATTTTTGTTCTTTTGGTAATTTGAGGACTGGGGATTTAAAAATAAAGTTATGCAATTGTTGAGTTTTTTTGTATTAGAAGAAAATTTTATGCCATGTAACAAACATAGGGCTTTAAATGAATATTTAAATTGTGAACATTTAATGAATATTGCGGTAAAATACTTGTTTATATGCGTTTATTTATTAAATGCACGAAGATAAATAAGATTTTATGTCCGTTTGGTTAAATGAACGGGCATGAACAAAAGTCTTGTTCGTTCATTTATGTTCGTAAACGTGTGATTATATGTTCGTTAATATCCATTTATTTGTTTATAGTCGTGTATCATGCACTTTATTATATATATTAAAAATTGGTATACTCAAAAGTCAAAACAAATAAGCACACGTATATTGTATATTTTTGTTTGTTTTTATACATTCATTTATGGTCGGTCGTTTGATTTCATTTAATCTTTTAATGAACGAACATTAACATCCTCATTTTTAATGAACGAAAATAACAAGAAAACCCGCCCATTTAAACATCTGCGTTTTTTTATTTGTCCGGTTAACAAACAAACATGAATAAGCTCCATTCGTCGGCCGATTCTTTTACCGCCCAAACAAACTTATATGTAAAAATTAAATGTTTTGATGAATTTTATACATTTTAGTGAAAAGTTCTTACACACCATATTCCTCTTATCACCGAATCATTCACATACATGACTGTTATTGTAATGAGTAAATTTTTTTAATGTTGTAGATAAAAAAGTTCTATCAAAAGAGAAAGAGTCAGCGATTAGTGACGGTATCAGTTGTCGGGGATAAAGTACCTTTGTACGGAAGCGGGCAGGGGCTAAAGACTTTAAAGGGGGTACCAACTGCACCGGTGCCACTAAAACTAAGCTTCAAAGTTCGATCAAGAGGGTACGTTTTAGGTAAACTGGTAAAACCAAAATTCTACAACAAGATCGAGTGTTCAGTTGCTTATGATCCTAAGAAGGTCAATGTTCCAATGTCACTTAAAAATAATTGTGAATTTGTATAATTGGTACATAGATTTTGGTTTTGATCCTGAAAGATGTCAAGTGGGATACAGCTAGTATGTACGTGTAGTTTGTTTGTGTAGATGTTTGAACATGAGAAAATGAAATGGTATAGATTTGGTAGATCAATGTTTGTTTATACCTAAAATTTGATTTCGTTGACATTTTTGTAGAATTGAATATTTTCCATATTTATTTCATTTATTGACTTTTTATTATGAAGTTTAATACATGGTATTGTTTATTTTGAAATGTCAATTGGCGAAAGTAAAATATTCACGAAATGACGAAAGAGATATCTTTTGACTTGGACACTTATTAAATATATGGAGTGTCTCGGGTAGTCTTTCGTCGTTAGTTAAAATGGTATTGAGAGTAGACAGTATATAATGTGAAGTTGTGTTTAAAAATGTTGAAGTTTAAATGGTATTTATAGATAAATAAAATGGTAGTGGATTTTTTTATTTTTATTATTTTTTTATTTATTTTTATTTTTTTAGTAATATACAAAGTATCCGTTGCAAATAAGGGGTCCTCATGGTGCACACTAAAGCCTCACCATCTTGAGGCGTTTTTTCTCTAGTTCGCGCGAGAGTGAGTTTGTGCGTAAAGGGTTCATGCGTGACTTGTCTTGCTCACCGAGTTGCTCACTACCCCGATACCGGTAGTCTTAATGAAGTGAAGTGCCAATATCCATAGAGGAATTGTCTTGTCATAAGTGCCCATATCCGCTAACAGGACCTTTTTCTTGAAAAGAAAAAGAAGGAAAATAGTTTAATTATTGAAAAGAAAAAGAAGGAAAATAGTTTCTACACGAATGATGGTGAACATACTGTTCATGATATGAATAATGGTGGTGAAGACAGTGATGTAGCCGAAGTACCTGAAACGGTATTTGACGAATCCGATGGACAGAAGGAAAGACAATCGAAGGATCCTTTTGAGATTTACTCATTATTAAACAAGGATAAAACAGATGTGCCAAGAAAGGTAAACGATGATGAGCAAAGTTTTAAATACCCTCCTGGCTTCACCCCTGATGCGGAATCGAATGCAGCTGATGCAAACGGGGACCAGGTTCAGAGTGTCCATGATGAATTTATGCGTGATGATAACTTGAATGAGAATCAGAATGAGCGGGATGACGTTATGACTAACATTGGATCTAAAAACAACATTTCAGAATCTCTTTGTTCAGCACGTTTTAAGAAATCTGAGGTACCACGTACTGGGGGATCTATTTTAAGTTTAATGGAGGAAATTGTGAAGGTGGGTCAAACTATGGGGTATAATATGGAAGATTGTGTGAATAACATTACGGAGATTATTGAATCCCAAGGAGCGTTCGGGGTTCATAGATGAATTTTTTGTCGTTGAATGTTCAAGGCCTCGCCCAAAAGGCCAAAAAAGATTGGGTAAAGGAGTTGTGTATTAAGAATAAAGTGAATTTTTTGGGGTTGCAAGAAACAAAGATGGAGACTATTGATTTGCTCACTGTGAGATTATGTTGGGGTAATTTAAATTTTGATTATGGTCATAGCGACTCCATTGGTAACTCAGGAGGGATCTTGTGTATTTGGGATCCAAACTCTTTTCGTAAAAATAGTATTACTGTATCGGATTATTTCGTCATTATTCGAGGTGTGTGGTTGAAATCAGGGACTGACCTCTTAATTGTGGTGGTCTATGCGCCACATGATGTTAGGGATAAACGTATGTTATGGGACTATTTGACTCATGTGACAAATCAATGGGATGGCGAGGTTGTTATGATGGGTGATTTTAATGAGGTTAGATATAAATCGGATAGATTTGGATCGATTTTTAATGCTCGTGGTGCAGATATGTTCAATTCTTTCATTATTAACGCGGGATTAGAAGAGGTTCCTTTAGGTGGAAGTGCTTATACTTGGTGTCACAAATCTGCTACTAAGATGAGCAAATTGGATAGGTTCCTTGTATCAGAAAATCTGTTGAATACGTGTCCTAATATCAGTGCTATTACTTTGGATCGATATCTCTCGGATCATCATCCTATTTTACTACGTGAAGCTTTATACGATTATGGCCCGATACCGTTTCGGTTTTTTCATTATTGGTTGGAAGCGGATGGGTTTGATAACTTTGTTATTCATTCTTGGAATGGTGCTCCCGGTGATGGCAGTAATGCTATTCGTAATTTTTTGTGTAAGCTGAAGTTCCTAAAATTGAGAATTCGGGGACGGTATGCCGACCACAGGAGTAATACAAAGGGCATTTTTGTTAAATTCAAGGAGGAACTACGGGTTCTGGACGAGGCGATTGACAAAGGTAATGGATCGGACGAGATTGTTAACAAACGATTGGAGGTTCTTAATAAGTTACAACAAGCGAGTAAAGTTCAAGCTTCAGAAGTCGCCCAAAAGGCCAAGATCAAATGGTCTGTTGAGGGGGATGAGAATATGAAGTTTTTCCATGGTATGTTAAACAAGAAGCGTAGTCAATTGAATATTCGGGGTGTCATGATAAATGGGACGTGGACTGATAAACCGGACACTGTGAAACAAGAATTTTTTCAGCACTTTAGGAGTAGATTCGATAAACCATCGGATCATCGTGCGCGTATTAACATGTGTTTTCCGAATTCCTTATCGACTGATCAACATGAAGATTTGGAGCGTATGGTGTCTAAAGAGGAGGTTAAAAGGGCGGTTTGGGACTGTGGCACGGATAAATCTCCTGGTCCGGATGGTTTCACATTTGGTTTCTATCGTTATTTTTGGTCGACTATTGAAAATGACGTGTTTGAGGCAGTTAAGTATTTTTTCACGTATGGTGACATTCCAAATGGATGTAATTCGACTTTTATTGCTTTGATCCCAAAAATTCCCGATGCTAACATGGTTAAGGACTTTCGACCTATTAGTTTGATTGGGAGCATGTATAAGATTATTGCTAAAATTTTGACAAATCGTCTTGTTGGTGTGTTAGGAGACATTGTTAATGAGGTTTAATCGGCCTTCATTGCGGAGAGACAAATTTTAGACGGGCCGTTTATCCTCAATGAGGTCATGCAATGGTGTCGAATGAAGAAAAAACAAGCTCTTATTTTCAAAGTCGATTTTGAGAAAGCCTATGATTCGGTTCGGTGGGATTTTTTGGACGATGTTTTATATAAATTCGGTTTTGGTAATAAATGGCGTGCGTAGATTCAAAGTTGTCTTAGATCGTCTAGAGGTTCCATTCTTATTAATGGTAGTCCTACGGAGGAATTTCAGTTCTTCAAAGGTCTTAAGCAAGGTGATCCGTTATCTCCGTTCTTATTTATTCTTATAATGGAGAGCTTGCATTTATCGTTTCAGCGTGTGGTGGATGCGGGTATGTTTACAGGGATCAGACTTAGTTCCATGTTAAATCTTTCTCATTTGTTCTATGCGGATGACGCAATTTTTCTTGGTCAATGGAGCGATACTAATATTGACACCCTTGTTCATGTGTTGGAGTGTTTTCACCGTGCTTCTGGTCTTCGGATNTTTAATAATTGCATGATTTAAAAACGATTTATGTCACTATTTTATATTTATTTTTTTCTATGAGCACCACGTGTGTTGCCATGAGTTATTCAATAACTCAGTGTTACGTCATCGTCACGTCAGCTTTAACCTTTACACAATAACTCACAAAAAAACACCCCTTACCTTAACTTACCTTTAACTCACCTTAACTCAATTTTTATTCAAATATTAATTTTTTTTTGAACGATTCAAATATTTTAAATTAATATACACTTAAATTAATAGTTGATAAAAAAAAAAGAAAAAATAAATAAAAAAAATAAAAAAAAAATAAAAAAATCTATGCAATCTGTTGGGGTGGGCCATGCTCGGGTCAAAAAGAAAAAGAAATTTACTTTACCTCATATACTCCCTATGTCTTCTACCCAAACTCTCAAAGACACACACACACACAGTAAAACACACACACCTGCAACACACACTATAAACACACACGAAACACACAACACACACCTGATGACGTATGGTATGGATTCGGGTCACGAACCCATCCAATACGAAAGCCCACTACGAGTGGGCCGTTATAATAATATTCGTAGCCCATGCGGCCCACGAATGCGAAGCTTTACTAAAACCCACAACAAGTGGACGGCTCAGGCCCACAGAGGCTCAAGCTCAAACACGGTTACACCTTGGTATGCGATATCTCCTATTCTTTGGAATAGATATCGGATAAACCAAGGATTGGGGAACACGAAACCATCTAGGGTTTCGTGTGTATAAATAGAGGTCCCCTAGGTCCTCTACAGGTACGATACANTCACCCTTAACGCTGCGTTAATGTGATAACACGCTGCGTTAACGCCGAAATAACGCCGGCACTCGGTATGTTAACGCAAGGAATAATGTACTAACTTGTTGTACTAAGGTGCACAAGTATTAAATAAACACATTTGGTTTCTCAAATAATTTTATTTGTATATAAAATAATGATAAGTTTAGTAAACATCACGAATTCAAAAAACTATTAATATCAGCAAACATTATAAATATAATAATTTCAGTTTGTTAAATGATTAAAAGCTTGTGCTGCCATGACACAAGTTAGAAAATCTCTTTTTTAACAAAGATTTTGAATAACAAGTGATCAGCCGACAGCCACTATGATTTTGATACTTGATGATGGATTGATGTTCCATGAAACGATTATAAGTGGGAAAAAAAAGACAAGGACGAAAGGTAAAAGTCAACGCAAACTATAGGGACAATGATTGTAACTTTTCTAAGTGAAAAAGGATGACCGGTGAAAGTCTAACACAAGCGACATGGATCATTCCTGTCAATTTTCAAACTTGAAAACCTGGTAACCTACTAGTTGCCGGTCATATTGCGTACATTGTTCTAAATTTAAAAATATCTTGCGTACAATGGTAATTTTTAAAGTTTGTTGCGTACATTATTGGCTGTTTTGAAAAATTATGTTGCGTATCTTTAGCTTTCACCTGCTATTAAATTGTTAAAGTTAGTGAATTATTCGATCCATAGGAAGCTTTTACTGTTGCATCATTGTATTCTTGATTAGATTCAAGCTTCATTCCATGTTGAATTATCAATGTTAGTATATATGTAATCGTATATAAATTAAACATAATGACGGATGGACACCTTTATTTTGAAAACCTCTATTTGCTTAAAGACCCATCGTATCTAACTAGATATGGCCACGATGCTAATATTTGTTGACCAGGTGCCATCAGGTCAGGCTTTAATATTGGAAGGCCATGGATGGACCTCTTGAACTGAATTCGCTGACCATTGGTGCAGGGACAATCCCAAGACGGGTTAAGTGAAAGCTTATTTTCCCTGTCGCTTGACCACCTTCTTCTCTAATGTAGTCTCTCACAATTCTTCCATCTTGCAGACTCACGAATACAACTGGAAAATCGTACTCCGTAAACTCTAGCTTAAAGTCTTTATCTGTTATAAATACACCTGCAGCGACTTTAGAGTTTTGAACCATTAAAAATTGAGACCCAAGTGGTTCATTCTCACTTGAACAAACACCTATCTTGTTCTGAGCTCCATGAGAAATGTTGTTGCACTGACCCATAAAAAACATGGGGATCTGGCTAGAGGTAAAGCTATCATGATAAAGAGAACTACCAGGAGCGAAAACACCATTACCAAGAGTTATTAGACAAGAAAACTGGCGATCCATTGTTCCAGCCGCAACAGTTAGAACCCATGGCATGTCATTACTAATCGTTGGGAAATTGGACCCACCGTTTCCACCCGTCATTGAGACAAAGATTCCCTTCTTAGTCGCTGTGAATGATGCGATGGCAATTGGATCTTTGTGCCAGGGAGTGGTATGACTTTTGATAGAGGATTTAGTATCACTATGGACTGACATCGACAATACATCAACCCCATCTATGATGGCTTGATCAATTGCAGCCACAACATCTGAAGAAACACTATCCTGAGCATGCCAAAAGGGTTTGTAAATTGCTAATCGGGCATGTGGAGCAACCCCCTTTATTGACCCATCCCATACCCAAAGTATGATGCCCCTTTCACAAAGTTCCCTGCAGCTATTGATGAGGTATGTGTCCCATGTCCAACTATGTCCCTAGTAGAATTCATTGTTATGTCGGCTTTTGGATGACTTCTGAGGTAACCTTTGTTGAAATGTCGAGCTCCAATGAGTTTCTTGTTGCACAATGAAGAGTTGAATTGGGTGTCTGCTTGGCATTCTCCTCTCCACCTTGACGGAATTTCATCTATGCCTTCATCATTGTAGCTCTTTGACTCGGGCCAAACCCCCGAGTCAACAACTCCTATTATTACATCTTTCCCATATCTTGAATTAGGCCATGCTCCAAAATCAGAGTTTAAGCCCATGAATCTGGTGGAATGGGTAGTCAGAAGCTGGACTCTTTTCTCTTCTGTTGAAAAAAGGTATCCAGGTATCTTTTTTATATTATCATGCTCGGATGATGTAAGAGTTGCACTAAACCCTTGAATGGCATGTGTATAGCTGTAGATAAGTTTTTTAGTGGATATGTGGGCGGCGGATTGGTCGGAGACAGATTGGAGAGTAGCTAGATACCAGCTATGTGGGCTCGAGTATGGTTTTGGCATTGCAGATGAGTTCATGTGCACAATGTAAGTAGCAGAATATGCCATGGTTATGATGCAATTGAATACAATGAAAGACATATTCCAAATATGTAGACCCATGACTGAAATGTGATATGTGGTAGCTTAGATTAAGAGTTATGAAATGGTTTGAGTTGCATTCAAAACTTGCTCATACATTTCATTGCCAACTATGTAGAGTTTATAGCAGCGTAATTGTGAATGAATGTTGGCCGTGAATTTCATTGCCAAAGTAAGTAATTCAGTAAAATGAATGCAGAGGAAATGTATCTGTTTGGTTATTGAGATACGTCTCTAAATTTATTAATTTAAAAGATTAATGAAATTTGTAAAATTGGATAGAATTCATCAATTTAAAATTTTACCAAAATGAAATTCTTTGTATTTATCAATCTGTTTAAATTACATGTGAGAAAAGTTTCTTGGCTAAATCTAAATGGATTGATGTGTTACTGATTCATGGGTAAAAAAGTGTTTGATTTTATGGTTTGCTGACTTGGCAAATGGTGTCACAAGTCACATTTAAGTTAATGTAATCGTTTAAGTTATGGTATGCATAAATTGTTTGGTGCTTCTAGCCGTGCATGAGTTTATCGTAATCAGATGTCACACAAGGACTAAGCAAGATTCCAAAAGAGATTGTCTTGGCTGGGTGTAAAAGAAGGGTGAGACTCGGTCGGTCTCCCATTGCCAACCCAATCGCTTCTATTACATCATCACTAACAAACTTGGTCAACTATCCCAAAAATAGAAATGTTGGTCGGCCAAACGACCAACTAGTGTGGAGAACTGGAGATGAAATCAAAAGGGTGAAAATGACTCACAGTGGTTGTGATTGGTGCATCGCAAAAGGTTAATTTACAACAGAACTGTAGGAAGAGATAGAAGGGGAACACTATCGAGTTCATCTTAACAATCTAATTATGAAAATAAATATGAACCGTTGGATGAGATTTATTTGAATAAAAGTATTCATTAATGGCTTGGTATATTCTTTTTTCATCCTTTGCAATAATCTTTTAAGGGATTTGCTAACAACAACCCATTGGGTGTTGCTTAAGCATACCTTAAATAACCATGTTTCCAAATATGAAGTCACTTGGAATTAATACATACCTTATTAAAACTGATTTACCTTAATTGTATGTGTTGAAATTATGTATTTATAAAAATGATGAATTTATATTTGTAAACATAGTTATTTAAAGTATGCTTAAACAACACCCAATGGGTTGTTGTTAGCAAATCCCATCTTTTAATAGCGGGACAAATACAAAATGCAAATCATTGCTAAAATTGTTTAGATGCATGCTAAAAACAAATATGACGAATGTGTTTTTATTTTCGTGTAATTTAGATTTGAGCAATGATACATCCACATAAAAGTATCCACAAAATAATCCACTCGCTGAGGTGTCAGCGGGTGATTGGTTTTTGTTGGGATGTGGATCACACAAAAAAACCAATCACCCGCTGACCTCAGTGAGTGGATTGTTTTTGTGAATACTTTTATGTGGGTGTAGCAAATTTCTTCAGATTATTAGTTAAAAAACAAATGAAGTTTTAATATTCTTGTTAAAAAAGTTGAAATATATATATATATATATATATATATATATATATATATATATATATATATATATATATATATATATATATATATATATATATATATATATATATATAAATAAAAGATAGGATGTAGGTTGCCTTATTACATCAAGTAGGTCGTTGAATTAGTATAAAAGAGAGAAAGCTGAGATGGAATGGGAAATGAAAGTCACTTGGGGTCTTTATTACACCCAGCCTAAGTCAAATGTTTAAGTCGCCGTCTTTGGTCATGGTTCCAATGCCTCTTTTTAGAGTTTGGGGTCTTTTTTTCAAGGTAGTGAGAGCCAAAAGGCTTGTGTCTTTATAATATCTATTGTTGTGCGAGAAATTCTTTGACCAAATGGTTATAGGTTCAAGTCTTGCTTATGACATGCACGCTTGTGATAATTAGCGGTGTAAATATTGTAAAATGGTTATATATTGTTGATAATTAATATTTGTATATTTAAGTTTCATTAGAGGTTGCATATATAGGTAAGTGAGGTGGGATCAACATTTTTTTTCTCTAAAGAACAAATTGGTGAATCTTAGGTATTATTTTTTCATCAAACAAAAAACAAACTATTCATATTTTTTTAAAAAACAACATATCTTGCAAACGGTAAATCTTCAAGCTACGAAAAATCAACCATCGCGACAAGAATTAAATTATATTTCTATAGATATTCACTTCTATATATTTTCGATTTTTTTTTTTTAGAATTTTCGTTCAGAAAATTCACGGCTGATTTATAAAATCACTTGTGATTTGTTGTTTTTCTGATTTGTAAAATCTCCACTCAGAAAATCACCTGTGATTTGTTATTTTTTCACAAGAAGATTGTTAATTTTAAATTAATAAATCACATGTGATTTTTTGAATAACATGTGATTTTTAAACTCACGGATTGATCTTTTGATTGTTGTGGTATATGCGCCTCAAGAGGCTAAAGAAAAACGTATACTGTGGGATTATCTTACTCATGTGACGGAACAGTGGGAAGGTGAAATTGTTATGATGGGCGATTTCAATGAGGTGAGACATAAGGCAGACAGATTTGGTTCGAAATTTAATGCTCATGATGCAGAGGTTTTTAATTCTTTTATTTATAATGCGGGGTTAGATGAGGGTCCTCTTGGTGGTAGCGCGTTTACTTGGTGTCACAAATCCGCTTCAAAGATGAGTAAGTTGGATAGATTTCTTGTTTCCGAGAACCTTTTGAATTCTTGTCCTAATATTAATGCTATCACTTTGGATCGATACATTTCGGATCATCGTCTCATTATTTTGCGTGAAACGATGTTTGATTATGGCCCCATTCCGTTTCGATTTTATAATTACTGGTTGGAAATAGATGGTTTTGATAAACTGGTTAGGAGTCTTGGAATGATGCTCCTTGTCACAAGAGAAATGCCTGGTATGTGTTAATTTACACATACCTTTATACCTATTTTACGGACAAAAATGACCAAAATAACCCGACCTTAAATGCCAAAAGAATGTGTTTTTGCGTTTGTGAATGTGCAGGTATGGATATTTTGATAAATGGACAAAAATGCAAGGAAACGGCAAACATGAGCACGAGATTTGGAAAGAGTGTAAAGAGCCGATGCTGGGAAGCAATTTTCAATCACGGATCAATATTTGAGCTTAATTTGTCAAAGTCAACCTTCAAGATTCATCAGTTGCCACAAATAGCCCTTGAAATAATTTACAGAAGTGGTCCTTGGATTTTATAAATTGGCAAAAGTGGTCCTTATGGTTTTCTAAGCTTAAACACTTACACTTTAAATCACAAAACATAAAGCTGGTCCAATTTCTTTATTATCATAAACCCGTTATACAAACCAAACAACATAAGCCCAACCCCACACTTATCCACCTAGCCCAACACTGCCAACCCTTGACCCGTCCACAAAACAAATAAATATATAAAAAAAAACTCACACGCGCCAAAACGTTTTCCCCAAATTCCCCTCAACCCAGCCATATGAACCCTAATTTCATTTCATTCCAATTACCTCGTATTAAAGGGTTAATCAGTCAATTCCTTACCCCTGACACCCTTCTGACATAGAGAATGATACGTGGCAAGCTCTAAGTGGTCAAGACGCGTCACAAGGTACATTTGGCAGCCTATGATTGGATGAGATGACGCACAAGGGATCTAATGAGTATATTCGTGAGTAGATTCTATCTCCAGAAGGTTCTGAGCACCTCTCCTTGCATCAGCTATAAATAGAAGCTTCATGTCAACGAATAGGGAGTTAGTCAGTTAGTAATTGGTTAGTGGGTTAGGAATTTGTTAGCTAGTTGGTTAGTAGAATGTAATAGCTTTAATTGTCTGTAGTAATCTCTTTTCATTTGTAATTCGTTTTATGCAATGTAATTCATGTTTTCAGATTCAATAAGCTCAATTTCTATTAAGCATCATATACTCAGTTTCACTTTCAATTCTTGTCAACTCATAAGCTTCTGAGAAGCTTATGAGAGCTTGTTACACTCAAATTCACTCTTGTTACTCAGTTTTCATCAAATTTTATAAAAAAAATAATAAAAAAACAGAAAAATAAAAAAAATAATAAAAAATAGTTTCAAAAAGCTCATTTTATAGAATTTGTAAGCTCATATTCAGTTTTAAAATCATTTGAAAGCAGCTGTGTAGAGTATAATAGATTTTAGAGAATTTTCACCAAAAAGTCAACTGAAGTCAATAAAGCTTTGAATCAGTGGAGATTTGGAATAAGTTGATAGATTGAGACAAAAATGGATGGTCTCAGCCTATCATAAAGATAGGCATTCATTGGATAGCTCTCTGTTTAGCTGAGAGTGTTATTGTAAGGATTCATTTTCAATTTTTAGTTCTAATTTCATTTTATCTAGCATTAGATTGATAAACTTGTATTTGAACTGTTTTAATAGTTGAACTGTAGTTATTAATATTGATGAAATTGTTTGGTTGATCAGTAGAATAGCTTTTAGTTTGTATCTGTGCTTGAATGTTGGAGTTAAGTGGTAACTGTGATGATTTTTTGTGGATATGAGATCCTGTGAACTTTAGTGTTACTGCTGTGGATAATTGATGAAATGATGTTCAATAGTTATAAGTGATTGAGTTTAGTCATAATAGTAGTGGACATTAGCCTAGAAGACATAGAGTTAGTGTGAATCAAGTAGTATAGGAGTGTTTGGAAGAGAGGAGCTTGCTGTGATAACTTGTGCCTTTTGGTGTTTTGATTGTTCAGTCATGTCACTTAGGATATTGATAGAGTTCATGAGTAAATAATTCAGTAGGATAAACACATAAAAGTCAATTAGATCTTGAATTTGCCTTAACAGCTTACTGTGTGTAATTCTGTTCTTGTAATCTTTTGAATTTGTTGCATTAGTAGTTACTTTAGCATATTTTAGGATAATCATTGCTTGATACATCAAATTAGATCAACTAGAGTAGATTAAAATTCAAAAAAGTCAACTGAGTAGGGAAATTAGAAAGTCAGCATAGAAAAGATAATCAGCATAGACCTTGTTTTCAGTTGCTGATCTTTGGTTCAATTAGAGTTCAATTAGGTGGTAATAATTAGGGCTTTTGCATTTTTCTTATTCCCAGCTTGGTAGACTACATTTTTCCCTCTTTAGTTTCTAGGATCCAGCTTATTTTACTGCTTATTTTTTATCCCCAACTTTGTCCCATTTTAGTATAAGCTGATTTCATAGTTTAGTGTATTTGATGAATTTTGCTTTCATTTTTGGATCCAGTGCTTCATTTGAGTTTATTTGAGTTTGGTTTAGCTATTTGCATGGTCCTTTGCTTATTGGTTCCCCATTTGTGCTTATTTAGCTTATATAAGTGCTTAATCCACTTACTTTTGACTGCAACTACTTGTTTCTGAGTAAAACATGATCTGATTTGAGTCACTTTGAGTTTGTTTTAGTATTAGACACCTTCTGTATCANTGTTCAGAAAACGTGAGTTTTCTGTTTTTTTTAATTTCCGTGATTCAAACAACCAACTGTGAAGACACCTCATCAGCAGGAACGTATATATAACGCCTCTGTATTTATGGACCTATAATTAGATACTCGAACCCTATATGACACATCAACACCACATAGATCAGTTTAAACCCACATTCAGCTCATAGAAACAAAGTTGTTAAAGTACTAGTCATCTGCTTCATTCATAAACCATATATCCAATCAGCCCTTAAGAGTCAAAAACCATCAGCTTTATGCTAAAATTACCTCCCACAGCTTACTAGCTTCCTTCACTGCATTGGTACTTTTAGCTCTGATTGACATTAGCTTAAACCTTACTGTTTCTCTTATAATCTTTATGAGTACATCTTTATCTCTTTCTTCTTGTCTAAAAACCCTGCAATTCCTCTCTTGCCATATATGATACACTGATGCAGCAAAACATAATTTCTTAATCACATTCCAAATGCTTGTATTGTTTTGTAGACAGCTCATTTCATTCACCCAACTGTCCCAATTTCCAGCACTACAGTTAATTCTGGCCATATTCTTAATTTCATTCCACACCACTTCAGAATACTTACATTGAAAGAACAAGTGATCATGGGAGTCTTCCACTGTCTTGCACATTGGACATTGCAAGTTCTTGTTTGGGTACCATTTCAACAGTTTATCTTGAGTGAGAAGCTTATGTTTCATAGCAAGCCATAAGACAAAACTATGCTTAGGGATGCAATGAGAGTGCCATACAACTTTGCTCCATACTACTTCAGTTTCATTATGCCTCATATCCTTCCAAACTTGATTTGTAGAGAATTGGACTTCTCTACCATTATTAGTGAGCCAAACAGGTACATCAGGATCCTGAGACAGAGTTGGAACCTCCATATTTTGAATAATCTCATATTTGTTGCTCCATTCAGCAGGCCACTTCCATCCATTAACATCCACAACTTCACACAATTTGCTTTGTTCATTAAATCCAGCTAGGTGAATATCTCTTCTTCTAATAGACTTGGCAATGGCCTGTTGATTAGTCCATCTATCATACCAAACAGAAATGGTCTCACCATTTCCCACTTTGAATTTAACATGATCTTCTACATCTTGCCTGAGTTCCAGAATAGTTTTCCAACACCAACTATCTGTACTATAGCTTTGTATCTCCCAAATACTCCTCCCCTTCAGTTTTACTGTATTAATCCACTTCACCCAGAGAGTTTCTTTCATAGTAGCAATATTCCAGAGATGTTTGATCAGCAAAGTTTTATTCCACTGCTCCAATGGCTTTATACCCAAACCACCTTGATCTTTAGGTTTACATACCTCTTTCCATGCAACTCTAGCTTTGCCTCTAGTCAATTCACCATTACACCATAAGAACCCTTTGAATAGCTTTTCAATATCATTGATGACAGCTTTAGGAAGCTTAAAAACAGACCCCCAATACACTTGCATGGATGAGAGCACTGATGCAATTAATTGACCCCTTCCAGCATAAGATAAACTCTTGTTCTTCCAGTCATTTAGCTTTTGTCTTACCTTATCAATCAGGCTCTTACAGTCTTTAACCCCAATCTTTTTATCCACTAGAGGAACACCAAGATATCTTACAGGCATTTTCCCAATCTTGAATGGTAATATTGCTTGAATACTTTCCATTTCCTCCACATTTAGACTTCCACAGAACATGGTACTTTTGCCTAAATTTGGATGTAAACCAGACACATTACTGAATTTACCAAGAGCTTCTTTAATGGTGTTTACAGATGTTACATCCCCATGGCATAATACCAACAAATCATCTGCAAAACACAAGTGTGTTAGTTTGAGTTTTTTGCATCCAAAATGATATTTGAAGTTCCTTTCTTTGTCCTATTTTAGTATAAGCTGATTTCATAGTTTAGTGTATTTGATGAATTTTGCTTTCATTTTTGGATCCAGTGCTTCATTTGAGTTTATTTGAGTTTGGTTTAGCTATTTGCATGGTCCTTTGCTTATTGGTTCCCCATTTGTGCTTATTTAGCTTATATAAGTGCTTAATCCACTTACTTTTGACTGCAACTACTTGTTTCTGAGTAAAACATGATCTGATTTGAGTCACTTTGAGTTTGTTTTAGTATTAGACACCTTCTGTATCAATTTCATAAAATTTTGTCTCAAGTGCTTATAAATAAGCACTTGAATAAGCTGTTTTTAAGCCCAAAAAGCACTTAAATGCTTATTTTTCTACTTTTCTAATTTTTCTCAGATTTAAAATATTATTTTAGAATTTCTATAAAAATTTCAGAATTAATTGATTTGTTTTACTATTTCTTTTCAATTTTAAATAGATTTTAGAATTTTAAATCATTTTTAAATACAAAATAAATCATAAAAAGACAAAAATATTTTTCTGATTTTATTTTTAAATTTCATTTTCAGTTTAATAAGATTTTTAGAAAATAATTTTGTAGAATAAATTTTTTATTTTATAATAGTTAGAATTTCTTTTATTAAATAAAAATACAAAAATAGTTTTTAATTCATATTAAATAAATAAAAAGCAAAATATATATATATATATATATATATATATATATATATATATATATATATATATATATATATATATATATATATATATATATATATATATATATAT
>LBNU01012772.1:0-10307 GCA_014162995.1 Artemisia annua | reverse complement strand
TTTTTTTTTTTTTTTTTTTTTTTTTTTTTTTTTAATTTTTTTTTTTTTTTTTTTTTTTTTTTTTTTTTTTTTTTTTTGAATATCGTAATTTATATAAGCAATGCTGTATATTATTAATCACATATTGAAAGAACAATTTACATTTCTCAATGTTTACACGTTATGTAGTATTTTGATGAATATCACAAAACGTACACTAATTTAGCAAGTATCTTTCACCGCCAATCATCACAACCTTGTAATACTACTGACCACCATTTTCTTATCGTCATTGCATAGTTATGAATAGATACTTGACATTTTAATATGAAATTGTGTGAGAGAAAGTTATTCCTGAAATTATTGTCATGCGTAAAATTATTATCACGAAAAACATGTAATTAAAAAATATTGCTCGCCAAATTTTTGACAAAAAAGATATCCACCGCCGCAGCGCGAATACCCTCATAGTTATCATTTTATATATAGCCAAATGATTTAGTAAGAGTTAGAATGACTCAAACCATTTCATAACTCTTAATCTAGCTACCACATATCGCATTTCAGTCATGGGTCTACATGTTTGGAATATATCTTTCATGGTATTCATTATTCAATTGCATCATAACCATGGCCTATTCTGCAACTTACATTGTGCACATGAATTCATCTGCAATGCCAAAACCATACTGGAGCCCTCATAGCTGGTATCTAGCTACGCTCCAATCTGTCTCCGACCAATCCTTCACCCACATATCCACTGAAAAACTGATCTACAGCTATACACATGCCATTCAAGGGTTTAGTGCAACTCTTACATCATCGGAGCATGAAAAACTGGAACACCAATTTTCTTGTTTAATAACTCTTGGTAATGGTGTTTTCGATCCTGGTAGTTCTCTTTCATGATAGCTTTGTCTCTAGCTAAATCCCCATGTTTTTAATGGGTAATTGCAACAACATTTCTCATGGAGCTCGGAACAAGATAGTTGTTGGTTCAAGTGAGAACGAACCACTTGGGTCACAATTTTTAATGGTTCAAAACTCCAAAGTCACTGCAGGTGAATTTATAATAGATAAAGACTTTAAACTGGAGTTTACGGAATACGTTTCCAGTTGTATTCGTGAGTCCGCAAGATTGAAGAATTGTGAGAGACTACATTAGAGAATAAGGTGGTAAAGCGACACGGAAAATCAGCTTTCACTTGAACCGTCTTGGGACCGTCCCTGCACCAATGGTCAGTGAATTCAGTTCAAGAGGTCCACCCCATGGCCTTCCAGTAATTTTTAAGCCTGACCCTATGGCACCTGGTCAACAAATATTGGCATCGTGGCCATATCTGGTTAACCGCAATATTGATTCAGGTACATCCATGGCATGCCCTCATACTTCGGGGCTAGCCGCAATATTGAAGGCCGCTCATCCAGATTGGAGTCCAGCTGCCATCAGGTCAGCAATGATGACTACATCATCTATCACAGACAACAATAATAATCCATTAAAGAAATCACTTGAGATGCTATTAAAGAAGCCACTCCTTTGGCTATGGGGGTTGGACATTTTCTCCTAACAAGGCTTTAAATCCTGGACTGGGTGATTATGTCAATCTCCTTTGTGGATTAAATTTTACAATACTCAGATAGAAGTGATCACAAGGTCATCCACTTACAATTACATCAATCCGACATTGGATGTCAATTACCCTTCGTTCATGGCAAGTTTCGGTGAAAATGACATACTAGATACAAGAGGAAAAGTCTTGAAGGTGTTTCAAAGGACAATAACTTTGGTTGAAAATGAAATGTCAGTATATAGGGCAACCTTGAGTGGTTTGAAAGGTTTTAATGTCACCGTGGATCCTCCAACATTATTCTTTACTAAGAAGAATGACAAGCTAGAAAAGCTGTAAGTTAATTGTTGAAGGTCTGACACTGAAAGATAATGTTGTTATTCATGGATTTTTGAGTTGGGTGAGCACAAAACGTAAGAATGTGGTTCGAAGTCCAATAGTAGCCATAGGACGGATGAGTCATCCCTAAAGCTATTAGTCATTAGCATGATGTTTGTGTGCTAAAATATTTACGTGCAGACATATAGCTTGCTGTTGGCCACAGATTATAAACTCAAATATAATTGTTTGATACGCATAAATATATGATTATAATTAGTACATTCTTCTTTCTATATACTATAAAGTTGTGTGTATTCTTCATGTCTGCTTAATTTAGAGGCGTATCTCAATAACTAAAGAACTAATGTAGTTCATTAGTTCTGTTCAGCTAATAAAAAAGTCTTTTCTAAGATTAGTACACACTTCATCTGCATTCAGATTACATAAATTATGGCTAAAATACTTAATTTAGTATTGACAATAACAGCTAATAACAACATGATTTCACAATTACACTTCTATGAATTCTACACAATTACGATTCTATGACAATATCGTTTAATTGCCCTCATCACCTTCACTTTAACTCTGTGAATGCCATATTTATTGTTGGTCCATTTAACCCAGTTAAGTTAAACTATGAAGTATATCTAACCGTGCATTATGGCATAATGATGTATGTGAGTTCTTTGATAAACAAGAATATAAGAATAAACGTAAATCAAAACCACAAGGTAATTTTCAACGTTTATTCTTATTAGAAATGAACAAAAGATTATAACCCAAGTGGTTTTGCGGAATAAACACTGGGATTGAAATGACAAGTATGGTCGGTGTTCTCCCACTAAACTTAAGCTAAGCTTAAGTGACAACTAAAGGTACAATCGAGCTATCTCGAGTAACAAGTAATTTTTTTGGGGGAGAAAAGGGTTTGTGAACTCAGTCAATTAATTGCACAAACTTGACCTTTTCTCATCTTTATGATTTATTTATACACACAAGTATATACGAACTATTGGTCCAATGGATAAAGACTTCTAAAGATAAATCTTTAGAAGATTTGTTCACTATTGCAAGGCAGCCCATATTGGGTTAGAGACAGAATAAACCTTTTTAGCATAGGTGGATTGTAGCCAAATAGGGAAAGTTTGGACTTATAAAGCGATAAAGACCTTTATTGGGACCGTTCAAACTTTCCTCCCAAGTTACCCCGGCCTTTCTTCAGTCTTCAGGTAGCTTTCTTCGAGTTTCAGTAGTTGGGGTGAGGAGCTTGGGGATTCAGTGAGCTATCTGTCATCACTCACTGAATCCATCATTTCTCTTTGCTTAGTGCGCATTCACTGAGAGTCCGCCTCACTGAAGAAAACTTTTTCGTTGGTTGTTTAAAACAATCCTGAGATTGGATTCATGAATGACTGTTCACTCAGTGACTTGTTATGGTTTAAGGAATCCACACTTTTAGTTTTTTATGTTCAAGATTCCTAGGTCTAAGGAAAGCTTGGGTTCTTTCAGTGACACCACAAGTCTCCCCTATTTGGATATACAAATAGCCTAAGTGTTCTATGATCAGTGTGGTGAGCAAGTGTTCTTCTCACACTGAACGTATCTACGGTAGTATTAGGGACACTGATTAAAACAAAATCATTACTTCTTATAATACTATTACATTCCTAAAATTGACAAAGAATAAAAGATTAGGTGGTGTTGCAAGATTTTAGATGTTTGCTTGTAGCCAGAGCTTCAGCTTTGGTTCTTTTTTACTTCAGCAAGTCTTCTCAGGATGTCCTTTCATCTTGGCTTCTCAAGCGTCTTTCAGAACCTTTGCAATTCGTCAGCAGCTTGATTGGAGAAGCCATCATGGAATACAGAGCATAGCTTACCCCTAGCATTGATTCAAAGCCTGGACATCTCATGGAAGGAATGGGATTGCCAAATCATCAGTGAAAGCGACGAGTCCTTTCAGGGTTTAAAGGACATGTGTCATCAGGAAGTTGACTCACTTCGGGAAGTTCTCTATTACAACCAAGCCGTAAACCTTGATTCAGGTTCAGTGTCCACTCTCTTCCTTTTCCTTAGAGTGGACTTAGATGGGGCGGCCTGAACTGGCTTGTACTGAAGGTGACATTTGGGAGGGAATCCAAGTTCTTTATGTTTCAGGGTTAGATTATGATAACGATGTTTCTAGGGGACTTCATCAGTTTGGGACCACTACTTGTTCTTCTTTGTGATGATTGGAGCTAGTTCATTCGGAGGCTCAGTGGATTCCCGAATCGAGTGATCTGACATGACTTAATGGCTATGACCTTGAAGTTTCTTTCTGTCCTGGCCCCTGAAGACAGGGTAAGTACTGCCAGGATTGGATTTCACAGGATTTTTAACATCAGTGATGGTTTCTGGATTTAATCTTCTGTGTCATAATCAAGTGTAATCTATCAACTGTCTTTTGTCTGTTCTTTGCAGCTCGTGCAGTTACTCCTTCTTTTGCTTCAAGGCTATCAAGGCAGCAATCCTAGAGCTTGTTTGAACCTTTTCACCCCTTCCCTTCTTCTCCAAATCTTTAGGATTCAGCCCAAGAATTTCCTTCTCATTGACAATCTCAATGGAGAGTTTGCTTACTGATCCTTCCTTGCTTCAGTCGCCAGTCTTTCCTTTCCTCTCTATCCAGATGAGCTTCGAATATCAGCTTCGAGTTTTTGAGGATAGTAAATTTCACGTCGATTTCAAAGGATCTTTTCCATCAGGGTCAGGCTCTACATCTTTGGAAGCAAGAACAAGTCCTAGTTTGTTCAGTTCTGTTGTTGCATGATGCCTTTACCTTAACTTGCTGGCTGTTGAGAGAAGGTTGGTAGGATAGAGATTGGAGATGCTGAATTATCGCGCTCCCCTCAGTGTGAGAAGGAGTTTCTTCTTGAAGCAACCTGAAGTGACAAGTTACTTGGTGGAGTGTCTCAGGAACTTCAGTGGCATGCGGCTCGAAGTGACATTGGGAGGAGTGGTGCTTCACGTGACATTCTCCCCTCAACTGTTGTCGGAAGTTCCGTGGAGAGCAAGAGTTGTGTGGCCACTGAAGAGAAGGTACTGAGACTCTTGCAAGGCCTTGAAGATCTCAGACATCATGGATTTGATCTCTTTGAAGTGTCTGTATGGATGGCAGGCACTTTTTTCTTCAAGGAAGCCTGTGAACTTTCGTATGGCCGTCATCGAGAACAAGGAGACCAGGCCACGGAGTAGAGGATTGAGCCCAGTTACGCCACATCCTGATTCAGGCGGTAAGGAAGACCTATATGCTTGGAGGACTGAGCATTGGAGGGACTGGAAGGTCCAAAGATTGCAGCAAGTGGGACCAATTCAGGAAAACTTGCGTTGCTGAACAAATATATCCGAAGCCCTGAAGGAGCTTCTGGGTGCGGAGGTCAGGATCTTCTTTGACCAAGGATTCAATGTTTTCGAACTGTTGGGAAGTGACGTTGGTTGAAGGATATCAACAAACTTGTTTCATGTGTGAAACCAAAGTGTCCGATCGAGGTGAGTGGTCGAATTTGGGTTCTGTTCCCTGACATTATTCATCGATAATTTACATCACAGATTCTTTGAGATTGGCATAGTGGACTGCTTAAGTTTCAGTGTAAGTCGAAGCAAATCAATGTGGGTTGATATGTAGATGGGTATTATCATTGGTATAGAAGTTGATCCCATCGGAATCAAGGCATTAAGTGCCTTCTTCAGATATCCTAACCTTTTTTCGGCCAGTGAGAGAACTGAGTCATCTTTCTCACTTCCGAGCATCGTATGTGTTCAGGGCTCAGTGTGGATTCCGCAATGTGGGATGGAGGACTGAGGGTATGGTTCAAGTGTTTTCAATGGTTTGATCAGCAATCGTCTATATCATCCCCAGCTTCAAAAAGTTCCTCATACGCACTTGGTTATTTACATCATCATTCAAAATCCAGCATAGCCTGAAAAGTAGCCCATTGAGTCAATCTGCAACAAAAGGAATAAACCAGTCCTCTTCATAAGGACAGATTTGCTTTTGGAGTGTGGTTCAGGGCCTGACCGCCTATTCCAGTGGATTGGTTTTATCCAACCTGGGTCCTTAGGGTCTAGTCCCTGAGAATGCGCAATCCATGACGGGGGTTGTAGTCCATACAGGGGTGGTTTATTTCCCCCTGAGTCTTTGTTCCCCTGACTGTTCCTGTCAGGATCTGGAGGGTTTGGCCCGTTCCATCACTACGGAACGGTGGAAGGCGCTGCCCCTACAGCGGGTTGGTGTATTTCCCTATAGATCTTGGGGAGTAGTAGTTGCCCAAGGGCACTGACTGTGATGTATCAGTGTCCTTCGTTGTCACGGTGGTGTTGAAGCCTGGCCTTTGTGTCTGATCAGTCTGGGTCTTTTGTAGCTTTTAGGGCTGATGTCCTGAAGTCTTGAGGCCGCTTGTGCCTTTGGTGTGGTTTTGTTGCACAGTTTTAGATCTTCCTCTTTTCTTAGGAAGGGGAGAGGTGGAGACAAACTGAATTCCTTCAAGGTCTGTTTACAGCAACCACTCCGATCCGTCATTCAATGTTATGAGGACTAAGAGGAGGTCTTTTAAAAATTGTGTGAACTGCAGTTTGATGGCAGGTAAAGAGCCAAGGTCGAAAATCCTGAGTATAATCACAACCGCAGTACTTGTAAAGCACATGAAAGGAATCGTTAGGATAGGAGACATAGTCAATCCTAGAGTCCTTCAGCAGCTTGGTTACGAGATCACTGTAAATGATCTGCATCAATGTCGACATTGGGAACTCTTGTCATCCAGGCAACTAAGAATCATCAACTGCTTAGAATTAATCTAGTTCGTTGACTGAGTGATTTCCGCGGAGGCCTGAATCACAAAGGTGAACAGGATCTCCAAGCGCGTGAAAGGAAGGTTCTTTTGTGACAGGAAGTTTTGTCCAGTTTTCAGTTTCGAGTACTTTTTTCAGCCCCATATTTAACCAATCAGGGTGGTGGGGCTCAGTGTAATTCATTGTTGTAATCCAGCCCTGTTGAGAGAGAAAGTTTGAAAATCCTGGTGTCAACCTTTTTGTTACCCATTTAAAATGAAAACAACTGAAAGGTATTCCCTGATGAGGTCAGTTGTACTCCTTATCAGTGGGAGGTGACGGTCATAGGCCACTGCAGTGCCCACAACTCCCTGATGGTAGTTGGTGGTACTGAAAAGTAAGGTGTTTAGGAGTGAAGGGCCTGGATAAAGGCAGTCTATACAAAAATTAACAATGTCTTTGTAGGCAGGAAACTTTGAAATGGATAGGAAAAATTGCAACGACATTGTTAGTTTTGAAGGTTTACATCCCCGGAGTCAAAGGTGCAAATTTGAGTGGCAACTTGGATTCCTTGGTTTGTTGCCATTATTTGTATCCAGTAAAAGGAATATTTGAAAAACGTCATTGAATGGCAGGCAAATATAGATCACCAGCATGGTACCCCAAGTTGATTCCAACAAGATCGTGTCGTGAAATAATCTATTATTGATATCACAGGAGGATTGATACAAAGGATGGATATTCTTATATACTAAGCTCCTTTTTGACCAAGAAAAGTTATTTTGCAACTTGTTTGGGTTGATCAATATTACACACACTTTGCTTTTGAATTTTGGGCGGTTTCTTTAAAGATTTTTGGTGTGTGTTTTTTGAAGGAAGGGAGTATTATATAGTGGTGGATTAGGGTTAGGAATTCAATGGGTTTATGATTTTGAGATCCAAAATATATCAATTCCTTTGAAGTCCGATTTATTGCCACCACTCATTTCCCCATAAATTTTCGCACCTGTTCATTTGAACCGTTTCAGTTCTGCAAAAGACACTTTTGCAGGTTTTAAAATTACTTCACAGATATTTTTCTTCGTGAGAGAGGGCAGTTAATGCCAAAGTGGGATAACTGTGATAAGTGGTGGGCCCAATTGATAGTGGATTCCAAAGGTAAAAAGACATCATATTCATATTAAATAAGAAATTCAGTTTTACCACCTAGGACCATTTACTAAATAAGTAACTACTAGAGCATTTAGTTAAAGCATTGAATGCTTTTCAGTGTTGTCTTGGGCACCCTGGAGAGTATTGAGTTATGTTAATCCATTGAGGTTGTTCAAGAGGACCTTGAAGAGACAATATGTTGGAAGACATTTACTCAGTGTCTTGACTGTCAAATGATCCAACATGCCATTTGCTTTCAGTTTGTGAAAGTGGGCTATCCAGAGGTTTTATAGTAAAATATCAAGCAGAACCTTGATATTCTGTCGGGGATGAAGTTTAATTCAACTCCTCTCCATTTCAATTGATTATTGTCCCTGACTGAAGTCGATATCTTCTATCAATGTGTTTGATTCTTTTGATGTAAGACAGGGTTGTTGGAAATGGCAATTGCCACTGGTATTATCACAAAAGATAAGGGACACTTTTGTAAATAGGAGCCCATAGTCACTGAGTTGGACTTTTCATCCTTAGTACATTCTGCACAACAGGAAGCTGCAGCTACATCATTTGCTTCAGCTGAAGACACTGCTAATGAATGTTGTTTCTTTGTACTCCAACATTACCCAGTTTTCCTCAAGGAATTGGCAAGACACTTTTAGGTACTTTTCCTATCCATGTTACCAGCACTGCATAGTCTGGAATCCAGTGTAACCTTAAGATCAAATCCAGAGCCTTTCAGTTAATACAAAACCAAGATTTGAAGTTCCTTTAAGGTATCTCAGGATTCCTTTTATTCACAGCAGTGGATGTGATTCTTTTGGTCAGCTGGATATTTGCATAAGCATCTGCAAACTGAATGTCAGGCCTTGTGGCTGGAGATACATCAGGAGCCTCATCATTCTACAAACAATTGGTCATGATTCACTGATTCTACCAGTGAGATCAGGACCCAAGATTGTTTGGAGGGACCATAGGTTTTGACAGAAGCACCAATCACTGAGATTTATACTTTCTTCAGTGTTGTTCTTGATGTTACTTTCTTGACTGATTGAAAATTCATTGATCAAGTCCTGTTTGATTTGTTAATCCAAGAAAGGTATGTGCAGGCTTCTCCCATCATGCTCATTTAAAACTGTTTTTCATCAGTTTCTCAAATTGTTTGCACAGTTGTAGCTTGTTGAGGCCAAAGATGGATGTCATCAATATACTTGAATAGGATCACACTTTCCTTTTTCCTGTAGATGAATAGAGTATTGTCATTTTCCCCTGAACATTTGTTTTGATTAGAAAGCTGAGAGAGTATCATACCATTCCCTAGGAGCTTGTTTAAGACCATAGAGAGCTTTGTCAAGCTTCAAACATGGCTTAGAGGACACTCATAACTTTCAAATACCAGGAGGGTTGTTGACAACATAAACTTCTATCTTTAAGTTTTACCCATATAGGATGCACTTTTGAATCCATTTGTAAACTTTGAGTTCATGTAAGACAGCATAAGCAAGGAAGTCCTGATGGCTTCCATTTCTAGAACAGGGCAAAGGTTTCTTATAGTCATTACCTTCAATGTTGATTGTAGCCTTGGAACAAGCCCTTTCTTATGTTTTGACCCACAATGCATTTTCATCATTTGTTCTTGAACACCCATTTCATGCCCAATCACAAAACACCCTGAGACATTTAAATCAAGGGTCATGACATCATTTTGTCAAATTGTTCAAGTTCATCATGCATTGGCATGAACCAAACTGGGATGTTATCATGGCCTCTTTCCACTGTCTTGGGATTCGATGGTTGAGAATAGAACACAACATACAGGCATTCATTGGCTGAGGCTGTCAGTAAAGTGATTGGCAAGACCATCACATTTAGTGAGCATTCCCTCAAAAGACAGGTTCACCATCATGCATGTTGACAAGCAAATGTGTGATGTCATACCATACTTTACTTGATGTCTGGGTAGGAATTTTGAGACTCTGTTGAGGGCAATGATTTGGAAGGTGGAGTGAGGTTCAGGTGTATGTGCCTGAGGTTCCTCAAGGAGTTTGGTCTTAGTGAGTTCAATTTTGAATGTCATTTTCAACAATTTCTTAGTATTCTCGGGTTCAA
Organism: Artemisia annua; assembly: GCA_014162995.1. Lineage (NCBI taxonomy): Eukaryota > Viridiplantae > Streptophyta > Magnoliopsida > Asterales > Asteraceae > Artemisia > Artemisia annua. The sequence goes on along the minus strand of LBNU01012772.1, from coordinate 375 downwards.
TATCGAGATATCTGATTTTGGTGCTTGGTTGAGCTTCACACTGAACTCACTGATGGTAGACTAAGGAGGTTTGTGAGGATGATTTAGTATGAGAAATCTGCATCAACCTTCCGATATTGTGTGGAAGTGTTGTTTTCAGGATGATATTCATCAGGGGAGGATACTCTTGAAGAGTCTGTCTTATCCCGAATTTCTTCCACTGAAGAGTAAAAGAACTGTAATGCCTTCAGTGCTTTCATCGAGGTGACCAATGATAGGTTTCCTCAGTATTGTTGTCTTCTGTGTTGACACACCCTGAAGGCTTTAAAACAGTGAGTAGCTAAAAATATCCATCATCGCCATATGGCATCAAAATTTCCCTATCTTTCTCTCCCC
>LBNU01012771.1:91677-116450 GCA_014162995.1 Artemisia annua | reverse complement strand
TATTCTCCCTTCAAAAGACTAATTGACAACTAATCTCGAGAAAGGAAAATAACTCGTCACAAACCTTTAGCTTACACTTAATGAACTTATTCGTGTCGCTTCGCAAACATATTGTCTTTTAAATTCATTTACCGTTTTCATTACTTATCGCACTTTAATAATTGTTTTCTTTAGTCACTTTATTACATGTCTTTTTACTTGCTAACTTCCTTTGCGTCACTTTACTGCTTTCCTTTACTTTAACTGCATTTTAATTTGTCGTTGTAGTATAAACAAACCAAAATCATCTTTTAAACCTATTCATCTCACATATCCCACGATCTTGAGTGACGAGATCAGTTCAACCCTCGTTGGGACAACGATCCGAGTTTATAAGCTTCACCGCTTGAAAAATGCTTCGATCACTAGTTTTATTAAAAACGTAGTTTGTTACTTTTCTTGTCGGGTTAAAAGTTATTTACTTAAAGTCTTTTTAGTCGTTTACATTTTTCCTTACCAATATTTAGATTTCGCTAGTGAAACTTTTATTATCGTTCATTAAATCAAAAATCTAAAAACATTTTCATACTCAGTTGACTTTTAACTTTCTTTTGTTTATTATAAGCGTTCTTAAGTTCTTCTAAACAAAAATTCAAAACAACAACAATATTTTCTCGTTCATTTTATTTTCAAGTTTGTTATTTAAATTTCATTTATCTTTAGCATTACTAGTTTTATGTCTTCTATTTTCGTTCAACTTATTCATCTTAAATACTTTCTTACTTACGTTTAAGTGTTTAACAAGTTTTCGTAGTGTAAACAAAAACCGAATCTCATCTTTCAAACTTATTCATCTCACATAACTCACGACTCGAGTGACAAGATCAATTCAACCCTCGTTGGGACAACGATCCGTGTTTAAGCTTCACCGCTTTAATATTAGACGATCAATTTTTGGCGCCGCTGCCGGGGAGCGGTTAATAAGATTTAGTCGTTTGATCGTTTGAGTAATGTGTTGTGAAGATCCTTCTTTCGAGAAGTTAATGCTTTTGTAAATATTTTCAAAATATAAAAACACAAAAATATTTTCTCTTCTAAATTGTTTTTCTTTTGATTTCCCCTTTTCCTAAAATAAAAAAATCCAAAAAGATTTTACTTTTCAAAAATTGACTTTCACTTTTATTTCACTTTTCGTTTTTCCAACATAAAAACCCAAAAATAATCTTCGTTATCATCTTATGTGTTTAATTCTTATCTTCTTATCCTCTTGATCGATAATTCTTATCTTCTTTACCCTCTCGACGTTTAATTCTTTACAATGATCGATTTTCTATCTCATCCCCATGATCCTCGGACCATGGAGGATTTCTATCGTCCTACGTTAGTCGGTAGAGGAGGACCGATTACTCCGTCATCAGTTCTGGGAACCGATTTAACTTTGAAAAATTATATGGTTCGACTGATCCGGCAAAATTGCCAATTTCACGGATTTCGAGATGAGGATGCTAACGAACACTTGAACAAGTACTTATCCGTCACTCAATCCATAAAACAGAATGGTGTTTCTCTTGATAGCATACGTTTGAATCTCTTCCCATTCTCTTTATCCCACGATGCTGAAAATTGGTTTTACTCTCTTAAAACACACTCAATTCATTCATGGGAAGAGAAGTTTGTCAAGTTTCTCTCAAAATACTTTCCACGTTCTAAAATGATGCAGCTTAGGAGAGATATTTTGAATTTCCGGCAATTTCCTATGGAATCAGTATTCGAAGCTTGGGAGAGATTCAAATCGTTGTTAAGAAAATGTCTAGACCATAATATTTTGCTTCTTGATCAAATCCTAACCTTTTATAATGGCATAACTCCGAGTGATCGAGACAAAATTATGTTGGCAGCCGGCGGAAATTTCATGCGGAAGACTCCTCAAGAAGCTTACGACTTAATTGAAAACATGACCCTTCATCATTATCAGTGGGACGCTGACGTTCATTATGACTCTACTACTGAGATGATTGATCATTATTCCGAAAAAGTTTCCGTATTGAATCCACAAATTGAGGTCCTTGGCAAGCAAGTCAATTATATCAGTCACGATTATCTATCTCAGCCAGGACTAGGTCTTCCTTTTACCAGTAAATATTCATACTCCGACGATAGTGAGAGTGATGATGACGAGCCGTCAGAAGAAGTTAATCCTAAGATCGATTCACTCGTTAAGGAATCCGATGCCTTCTCAATAGGGGACGAGGGAGTCGAAATCAATCCTCTTGAAAAAGATGATGACCTTGTTCCAATCCCAAGGGTATCTGAGACACCTTTCGATTCAAAATCCTTCAAAAGAAATATCACCAATCCTTTGTTCGATCTCGATTCAGAAGTTATTTTTCAAACAGATAATCCGATCTTTGATTTTCAGAATGAGGATACTGATGAATTTGACATGGAACCAGAGCTTATGAGTTTACATCATAAGAGTGATTCCCTTATCGAGGAGTTCACCGATGAACATTCTCACGTTAATTCCATCCCACCGGGGGATGATGACGATACTTCTGATTTTGAATCCGATCCTCCGTCTATTGATTCTTCTTCTTGTCATGAGGAGTTCGCCGGTGAACTCGCTCCCATCATATCTCCTCCGGAGCATGATTCTTTCTATTTTGATCTTGACAAAGATTTTAGTCTGGGGGGAGACATACTTATTGACGACATAACCCCATCCCTCCCACCCAAGACTTTTGAAAACAAACAAATGAGCTTTAATGATGATATTCAAAACAAAGTTAATGAAAAATTTGATTTTGAAAATGAAGGATTGATCTTAATTGTGATCAAAATATTTCTTCCCTTCTTCACATTTGATGTGACTTCTCCTATCCTTCATTCCCCCGGGAGTGAGGATGTTGTCTTTGACCCCGGCATCGTCACTTTTCATGCTGTGTGTTTCATTTGCTCCCCCAAGGACAAGTAAATTCGGGGCGAGTCTAAGCTACACGACTCGTTACTAAACAAGCGCTTCGTGGGAGGCACCCCATGCTTATCCTTTTTATTTTATTATCTAATAAGTAACGCGAGGAGGGCGACCTCTTCCAATCTTGTGTTTGCTTGGTTGTTTGTGTTTGTGCAGGATTTCCCCAATTCATGATGACTCTCGTGCTCGTGGATCGTCTCATCTCCACTCGAGTCCCATGTCTTGCTGCTTGCTTGGAAATCCTATATCCAAATCTTATCGACTAATGGTATCTTTGGCATACTTAATAAACGGCCTTAGATTTATTGTTAGGATTACCCTTACCTTGAAAACATTGAGGACAATGTTTATCTTTAGTCTGGGGGGGTGAATCTTCGATTTGATTGACCTAGCACTTTCACCATTGTCGTTTACTTACGCAACCCCGTTTTTCCTCAAAAATCCACAAAAATTGAAAAATTTTGAAAAATTCCAAAGAAAAAAAGAGAAAAAATTAAAAATTATGCAAAAATAGAATAAAAGTTTTGACACCGCGTTTGACTTTCCTACTAGGTAAGAGTGAGAATAAAAATTTTGACTTGATCCGGGCGTGTTGAGCCCTAGCTTGTTCCCTTAACCAATGATGATCACATAAGCTTGTGCTAGTTTTGTACACAAGGAGCTACTCTTTTGTCGGCTCCCGTACTTGACTTTATATATGCGTGGCTTGATTATCGGCTAAGCATCCGCGGATCTCATTATTTGAGATTTTAAATTTGCGGAGAACGTGAAATGATAGAGTTTCTTTAGAAGTTAGATGCTAAGCATAGAGTAGTTGGATCTCTTTACAGCTCATCGAAGGTACTCATGTCTTTTTGTTCCCACAAAATTGCATCACCCCATATCTGTGCTAAATAATTAAAGATGTTAGGTTTAGCCGATGAGTAGTTCTTTATCTTCTTAAGAGAATCTTTGCTTGAAAAATTGGGTACACATCAAGGATACACCCCATTATCTCGAGTTGTATTGTATTGAATATCGTTGTATAAGCGTAGTACGCATGTGGTTTCGGAGCTACCCTAAACCCCATTATTCAGTATAACCTAAGGTGCTTTAAGACTTCGGATTGAGATCGGACCTTGGATCCTACATTCTAACCCTAGCAGTTGGCGGTAGGTCTTGGATTGAAACCGTGAAGGTTCGGAGTTGAAAAGTTACTAAGGCAAGAAAAAAGTATAAAAAAAATAAATAAAAAAAATAAAAAATAAATAAAGAAGAGAATAAGGATGTTTGTTGAAGATTTATGGATTATGAGTGTAAGTGTTAAGACTAAAGTTGGTAGCACGTGAAGTGCATGCGAATGATCCTAGATCGGGCGCATGAGGTGCACGTGAAGGTACTCTCCAACTTATGTCTATTTTGATGTATTCCAAAGTCTTTGTATGTATCCAATATCCTTGATGTGGACCACATTTCCGAGGCAGGACCTTCTTACGAGAAGATCGATAACCTTAGCGTCTGAAATTGGTTATCTTTATCGGACTAAAAACTATGAACGAGATGCTATGAAGAAAGAAATCATTTCTACTCACAAAAATAAATAATGATATACAAAATAGGAAAAATGGAGCAAAGAGGTACACGAGTAACTTCCATGTGTAGCGTTAGCATCTAACTTGTAATTAAACAATGATCCGTTTTACGCTTAGTTGGGGCTGTGAAAAATCAAGGTACTGATGAATTTATATCCAATCGTCACTTTTCTATGAATCGTGTTCTCGCTCTATGACCCTTAATCGTTATTGAAAGATAATGAAAGTCAATCACACCGTCATAAACTAAAGAGTGTAATAAAGGATGTACATAGTCAAAAATAGAAAACCGGGGCGTTTTAGGGAATAAATGATTTCATATCTCCTTTGAACGTTTTGCTACTTTTCAAAGTTAGTAAAGAGAGGTTTGAAATTATTTATCTTTAAAGCGTGATGTGATTACATTGCGTGAGGACACGCAATACCTTAGTCTGGGGGATTTTGGTATGTGCTTATTCACATACCTTTTATTCACCATTTTTAGGCTCTATAAGACCAAAAACTAACGTTAAACGCTAAAGATATCGTGTTTTTGTGTTTGTGACTGTGCAGGAGAGGATATTGCATAACTGACATAGAAATCAACAAAAAAGTCCTAAAACGAACACGAGATGTGGAAAAGTGTCAAAAGCCGAGTCAACGATGTTATATACTTAAGAAAAGCCCAAGACGACAAAGTTATTTCTTAAAAGCTCAAGAAGATGAAAGAAACGCTTAATCGAAATTGAAAGAGATTTACAAGAAAAAGCTTTCCAAGTTTGAGCAAGTGATCGTTTTTACATCATTGAAGGCTTTGAGAAAGCACGTCAACACTTAGCCTCGAAGTTACAGGACGTTACATTTAGTAGTTAAGACATTTAGTAGCTTGTAATAGAGTTTTAATGATGTTTTCATGAGATATGCAAGTCTAGGGGGTAAAGTGTACACGATGGCAAACTTGTAACCTCCCTAGCATGATAAATACCCCATGGGTGGCTTCATTTTGAAGCAAGTAGGTAGTAAGTAGGAGTAGGGAGTAGAATTTAGTAGGTGTTAGTCTTGTTTTAGTTTTTATTAGTGTAAGTTTTATTTTATGCAAGCTTATTTTCATGTCTTAAACTTTCTTCTTCTTCTTTTCACGCCTCTTATTTACAATCTTTACATCTATTTGAGCTTATTCTAGCTTTTATAAATCGTTATTTACATATATCCTAATAATCTTTACAAGCTTTTATAAGTTTTCACCACCTTTGCAGGTATCTATGATTCGTATGGTTTAAAAATGGTTTAGGGCTTGTTTCATTACGTTAGCTTATCCAAGCTTATATAAGTTCTTAAAATCGTTTTCAATAAAGTTTTCTATAAGTTTATCTAGTTCTTATTAGTTTTCAATAATTAGTTCACGTATTAAAAAAGTTCCAGAGTCTAAAATCGTTTTTTGCGAGTTTGGTGTTTTTGAGTTAGGTTTTAGCGAGTAAGCATTTTATCTTAGCGAGTATGAACATTTTCGGTCTTTTTGCGAGTATGAAATTAGGAGTCTAGCGAGTATGGTTAATGTCTTAGCGAGTATGAACTTTTATGCGAGTATCATTATCCATATTTTGCGAGTAAGCAAATTTTAGTTGTGAGTATCATTCTTGGCAACTTTGTTTCTTGCGAGTTTACAACCCAAACTCTGCTCTAATTTCTATAAAAACTTGCGAGTATCACTTATCAAATCTGCGAGTATGGTTCTTTACATTTTCTTTGCGAGTATGGTTGTCTATATTTGCGAGTATGGGGTGTAAAACTTTGAGTTTTTGCTAGTATGTTTTAAGCTAAAATTTGCGAGTATGGTTCTTGGTTCCAAATCTATTCTTGCGAGTATGGTAATGAGTGTTTGTCAGTTTGAATTGTTTTAATTCTATTAGATAGAAGTTTGTTCTTCTAAGTAGTATTAGTTTAAAATTTATTTTTAAGCATTGTTCTTTTATTCGTTTAGTTTAATCTTTGTCTTAGGTCAATTAACTCTAGCATCAAGTTCTTTTGAGTCGCGTTAAATCTAGTTTTATTAAAAATGTAGTTTGTTACTTTTCTTGTCGGGTTAAAAGTTATTTACTTAAAGTCTTTTTAGTCGTTTACATTTTTCCTTATCAATATTTAGATTTCGCTAGTGAAACTTTTATTATCGTTCATTAAATCAAAAATCTAAAAACATTTTCATACTCAGTTGACTTTTAGCTTTCTTTTGTTTATTATAAGCGTTCTTAAGTTCTTCTAAACAAAAATTCAAAACAACAACAATATTTTCTCGTTCATTTTCTTTTCAAGTTTGTTATTTAAATTTCATTTATCTTTAGCATTACTAGTTTTATGTCTTCTATTTTCGTTCAACTTATTCATCTTAAATACTTTCTTACTTACGTTTAAGTGTTTAACAAGTTTTCATAGTGTAAACAAAAACCAAATCTCATCTTTCAAACTTATTCATCTCACATAACTCACGACTTGAGTGACAAGATCAATTCAACCCTCGTTGGGACAACGATCCGTGTTTAAGCTTCACCGCTTTAATATTAGACGATCAATTGTCCTCAATGTGAAACACTGAAAAATAAAAATAAAAATAGGATAATCGAGAAAAAGATCAAAACTTCCCGGGGCTATCGGAGGAAGTTAATATAGTAGACTTGTCAGCACGCGTCCATATATTTTCATAAAAACCTGCAAAAATAAACACACAAAAATATTTTGGGGTTTTACTTATTTTTTATTTTTTGTTATTTTTAACCATATTAAGGCTATAATGCCTCCACACTTAAATAGAAAACACGGGTTACCTCCCGAGAAGCGCTTGTTTTTCAAGGAGCCTTAAGCTAGACTCACAAGTATGTATTGTCTTATATTTTAGGGAAGAAGGGAGTTAGTTCCGCCCTTCGATCATTGTAACTTTCTTCTTCATGATATAGTTTAAGTCTGTGACCATTTACAATAAACGTTTTATCATCTTTGCCATATAATTCCACATATCCGGATGGATATTGGTGTTTTACCGTGTATGGTCCAAGCCAACGTGATTTTAATTTCGGTTGTTTGAATTTATATTTTGAATGAAATAGTAGTACTTTGTTTCCTTTGTTGAATTCTTTACGGATTTTAAGTTTTCGATCATGCCAGATTTTAGTTCTTTCTTTGTATAGTATAGAATTTTCATAAGCACGTAAACGGAATTCATCTAACTCATGTATTTGAAACATACGTTTTTCTCCAGCAGCTATCAAGTTGGTATTACAATTTTTTAGTGCCCAATACGCACGATGTTCAATTTCTAGTGGTAAATGACAAGCTTTTCCATATATTAATTTATAAGGTGTTGTTCCCGTAGGTGTTTTGTATGCTGTGCGGAAAGCCCACAGAGCGTCATCTAATTTTTTAGACCAAATAGCAGGGTTGTCTTTTACAGTTTTCTCAAGTATTCTTTTTAAGGCTCTGTTTGTGTTTTCTACTTGACCACTAGTTTGAGGATGATATGATGTCGAAAAACGTTGGTTTACACCATACTTCTTCATTTCTTTTTCCATCATTTGATTACAAAAATGTGTTCCTCTATCGCTTATTAAAGCTTTTGGGACTCCAAAATGGTAAAAGAGTTTTTTACGACACTCTATAACGACCTTGCATCATTAGTTTGAAGAGCTTGGGCTTCTGCCCATTTTGAGACATAATCAATAGCTACCAATATGTATTCAAACTTATGGGATTTTGGAAAAGGTGCCATGAAATCTATAACCCATATGTCAAATATCTCACATACTTGTATGTATTTTAGAGGCATTTCATCACGTTTTGATATATTTCCAATTTTTTGACATGCATCACAAAGTTGTACTAAGGTTTGAGCTTCTTTGAATATTGTTGGCCAATAAAAACCAGATTCTAGGACTTTTCTAGCCGTGACAGATGGTCCATAATGTCCTCCAGTTGGTCCATGATGACATGCATCCAGAATTGATCGGGTTTCAGGTCCTGCCACACATCTTCTTATCATCCCGTCAGGACATATCTTAAAAAGATGCGGCTCTTCCCAAAGAAAGTTTTTAAGATCAGAAAGAATTTTTTCTTTTGTTGGTATGTCATATTTTTAGGTAGAATTTTTCCAACCAAGTAATTTGCAAAATCGGCAAACCAAGGTTCCTTGTCAGTATTTATTTTCATTAGAATTTCTTCTGGAAAGTAGTCGTTTATTTCAAATTCTTTCTCATCACCATCTTGTTTTTCAATTCTAGATAGGTGATCTGCTGCAACATTATCAGCACCTTTCTTATCTTTTATTTCAATATCAAATTCTTGTAATAGTAAAACCCATCGTATAAGACGAGGTTTGGCATCTAGTTTTTTATATAGATATTTTAAGGCTGAGTGATCTGGGAAACAGTTGTCTTAGATAGAACAAGATATGATCTGAATTTATCAAATGCAAATACAACATCCTTTAGTTCTTTTTCTGTTATTGTATAGTTTTGTTGAGCTGCATTTAACATTCTGCTAGCGAAATAGATTGGATGAAAATGTTTTTCTTTTCTTTGGCCAAGTACTGCTCCAACAGCACTTTCACTTGCATCACACATTAGCTCAAATGGAAGATTCCAATCTGGACTTGCTATTATAGGTGTGCATGTGAGTTTTTCTTTTAATGATTCAAATGCTTTTATGCATTCTTCATCGAATTTGAATGGGACATCTTTTTCAAGTAATTTTGTTAGAGGTTCGGTTATTTTAGAGAAATCTTTTATAAATCTTTGGTAAAAACCAGCATGTCCAAGAAAACTTCTAATGCCTTTGATATTAGTAGGCGGTGGTAATTTTGCTATTACTTCGATTTTTGCTTTGTTAACTTCTAATCCTGCTCCAGATACTTTATGTCCGAGCACTATTCCTTCTTTAACCATGATGTGACATTTTTCCTAATTAAGGACTAAATTAGCTTCTTCACATCTTTTAAGCATTTTATTTAGGTTTACCAAACAACTTCTAAATGAATTTCCGAAGACAGAAAAATCATCCATGAAAACTTCCATAGATTCTTCGATCATGTCATGAAATATTGCAATCATGCATCTTTGAAATGTAGCAGGTGCATTACATAAACCAAAAAGCATACGCTTATAAGCATATGTTCCAAAGGGACATGTAAATGTTGTTTTTTCTTGGTCGAGTGGATCGACTGGAATTTGAAAGTATCCACAAAAACCATCGAGAAAACAAAAGTTTTCATTTCCTGCTAGTCTTTCCAACATTTGATCCATAAAGGGTAGGGGAAAATGATCTTTGGCTATAGCCTCAATGTGTTTTCGATAGTCAATACAAACTCTCCAATCAGTGATTGTCCTGGTGGGTACTAACTCGTCATTCTAATTTGTGACCACGGTGATACCACCTTTTTTTAGTACACAATGAATTGGGCTTACCCAAGGGCTATCGGCTATAGGATAAATAATTTCGGCATCTAGGAGTTTTATTATTTCCTTTTTTACTACTTCTTGCATATTAGGATTTAATCTTATTTGTTTTTGAACAACTGGTTTCTTATCATACAACATCTGTATTTTATGTTTGCAAAATGAATGACAGATTCCAGGGATGTCTGAAGTTTTCCAAGCGAAAGCTCATTTATGAATTTTAAGAACTGGCAGTAGATCAGCTTTATTCTTTTCTGAGAGTTTGGAAGATATTATAACTGGGAGCAAAGATGTTCCTTCGAGAAAAGTGTACTCAAGATGTTTAGGAAGTGGTTTGAGTTCAAGATCAATAGGTGGTTCTTTGATAGATTTCTTTGTTTTTTATTTTGAATTGAAAGTTATTTGTTCGAAAATGATTTCTTCTTCATCATCGGTGTTAATTTCTTCGCTCATGGCAATAAATTCTTCAGACTCAGCATAGAGTTTTTCTTCAAGAATTGTTCCTTCAAGTGAGTGAAGAATATCTACTCCTTCGTTTAGCAAATTGCCAAAATCCTCCTCGAGAATTTCGTCAATGACGTCTATGCTAAAACATGTGTCATCATTAGAGTATGAATGTTTCATGGCTGACTCAATCGAAAAAGATAATCTTTCATCTCCAATTCCTAAATTTAGTTTTCTTTGTTTAACTTTTATTATTGCGTCAGCTGTGTGTAAGAATGGTCTTCCTAGAATTAGTGGAACTTTGCTGTCTTCTTCCATTTCTAGAATAACGAAGTCAACAAGAAAGGTGAATTTTCCAACTTCGACTAGCATATTTTCTGCTATTCCAACCGGGTATTGAAAAGATTGATCGGCTAGTCGAACACTCATTTTCGTAGGTTTGAGGGTTTCTAGAGAAATTTTAGCATAGAGAGAGTATGGCTTGAGATTGATACTTGCGCCAAGATCAGCTAAAGCATTACAAGAGAATGTTTTACCAAAATTACACGGAATTAGAAAACTTCCGGGATCTCCTAATTTTGGTTGAACTTTGTTTTTGTTACTAACAAGTTATTTAAGAAATTTACCATAGTTTGGCATTCCAGCAATAACGTCGACTAATGGAACATTGATTCGAACGGCTCGAATCATGTCTAGGAACTTCCCATATTGAGCTTCCATTTTCTATTTTTTGAGACATTGTGGGTATGGTATTTTTGGTTTGTATGGTTTCAAAATAGGTGTTTTAGGAATTTCTTTTGTTTTGGTCTTTTTCTGAGGTGATGGTTCATCCTCTTTCTCACTATCAATTTCAAAAGTAGGTTGTGTTTGACTAGGATTAGGGGGTGGTTCATATGAGGTACCATTTCTAGTTTTTATGGCATTCACATGCTCATGACGAGCTGGTGGTGGTTGATAGGGTTTAGAGTTACTATTTCTTGGGTTAGGTGTAGTGTTACTGGGAATGGATCCTGGTGGTTTGTTAGATTGCTTTTCAGCGGGTCTGTCGAATTTTTCTTCTAGGTTTTGGATAGAGGCTTGGTGGTTTCTTGTGGAGGATTCAAATCTATCTTTGAGATCATTGAAAGTGTTTCTAACGAATGTGTTCGTTGATTGTTGTGACTTAATGAATTCACTTAGTTGTTTTTGGATATCAGGTTTTTCTTCAGAATATGATCGAGGTTGATCACGATTATAATCGGGGCTATCATTAGAACGCCATTTGTCGTTATCTCGATTACGATAATCATTGTAGAAACAAGATCGTCTAAATGTTTGCTTGAATTTGGCTTCTTCTTCTCGAGACATAGGTGTGTCATCATCGTTGCAATTTGTGGTTGAATGTTTTCCACCACAATTATTGCAAGATTCACGTTTCTCTTTAATTTCCTTATACTGAGCATCCATTTTGATGGCCATGGCATCCATTCGAGCCATAATTTTGTCAGTATCAGAAACACTACTGCCTTCATCGGCGAAAGCAACAGTTTTGCGAAGAGCGGATTTGGTTTTTTTGTTTTTAGCCAAATCATGTTTGAGTAAGACTTTGTCTTCAAGTAATTGATAGGCTTGATTTGGTGTTTTGTACAGCAAAATTCCTCCTGCAGCAGCATTTAAAGCTTCTTAAGTACTCTCGTCAAGTCCAAGGTAAAATATTTTAATTATATTCCCTTTACTTAGACCATGTCCATGACAATTCCTGAGCATTTCTTTCCTTCGTAACCATGATTCGGTCAGAGTTTCTCGATCTTGTTGAGAAAAGGCACGGATTTAACCGAGAAGTCGGTCAAATAAGGCTGGGGGAAAGAATCGACTTATAAAAGCGGTACGAAGTTCANTTACTTAGACCATGTCCATGACAATTCCTGAGCATTTCTTTCCTTCGTAACCATGATTCGGTCAGAGTTTCTCGATCTTGTTGAGAAAAGGCACGGATTTAACCGAGAAGTCGGTCAAATAAGGCTGGGGGAAAGAATCGACTTATAAAAGCGGTACGAAGTTCATCCCATGATGCTATGTTTCCTTTGTCGAGTTGATCTAACCAGGTTTTTGCCTCTCCGGTTAGGGATAATGGAAACATCATGAGCCAGACGGCTTCATTCTCAGTTTCTCCGTATCCGAGCATTTCACAAATTCCAAGGAATTCGTGAATGTGTGTGTGTGGATCAGTTTTTGTTCTACCATCGAATTGATTTCCTTGAACAAGGGTGAGAAGGTTTCCTTTGATGGCAAATTCATTAGCAGTGTTCGGTAGAGTTATTGCATGACCAGGAGTGGGAGCAACTGTTCGTTCATTTGCCCACATAGGTTCATTGTCAGTTTCGTCCATAGGATCGTGAAGGTGGATGAATTTGATTTAGAATCTGTTAGGTCCTAAGTTTATGAATACACAAGTATATTTTACATAGTAGAGAGAAAGGAGAGGATGGAAGGAACTATGTGTAAAAGAGAAGATGAAATCACATTGAACCAACAACCTCAAATGAGGTTTTACATACTATTTATAGGAGAGGAAGCTAGGGCTTCCTTCCTTTCTTATTCTAAAGAAAAAGGCCTAGGCCCATGGGCTTACTTCATAAGCCTAGAGATAATAACAAACATATAAGCCTTGATATTAAGCAACCTATTACATAAACTATGACCGACACTTGATAATACGTGAAACGTGTTCCTAACAATCTCCCCCTAAGGGTCGGTCATGAAGATTAATAAGGTTGCTCGACGTCTTTTTCTTTGTCTGTAAAAATTGACTTTCAAGGCTTTAGAAGTCTTCAAAAATTCCTTAGATAAATGATTCATCGTTCTTTGTTCTTTGTCTTTGATGATGTGATAGTGATCAAGTGATGTCGTAATCTGCCATTCGTCACTTTCTTTGTCTCCAGTGGATTTGCGCCTTTCCAACATGCTCATACATCTTTGATGTTGGTACTTTCATACATTCATAGCTCTCATTTCTTTGTTGAAGATTCTTTGTGTTGACGTAGAATCCTTCTTTGTACATTGCTTTGCATTAGACCATTGTCTTTTCACATTGTAGATTCTTTCATTCGACGTAGAATCTTTCGTTGACTTTTACAATGCATTGATCTTTGAGGAGAGCTTTATTAATCATTGAGATGTAAGTATGAGCATGTGGAGGTTGGTGTTCAAGATGGTGGTTGTAACTGNTTTCTTTGTTGAAGATTCTTTGTGTTGACGTAGAATCCTTCTTTGTACATTGCTTTGCATTAGACCATTGTCTTTTCACATTGTAGATTCTTTCATTCGACGTAGAATCTTTCGTTGACTTTTACAATGCATTGATCTTTGAGGAGAGCTTTATTAATCATTGAGATGTAAGTATGAGCATGTGGAGGTTGGTGTTCAAGATGGTGGTTGTAACTGCATTGAAACAGTTAGCAATAATACGTCCGGTACTTACAGGTTTGGAAATTAGAATTTGTCGACAGCATAGTGTGAAGACTCCTTCTAATCATTACCAAGGCCGTTCCTAATCGGATACCCCTAGAGGGCTTACACATACATACATAAGTACACCCACGATTAGGTGAGTCGCTGGAGATCACCCCACGACTATAGACCGTTTGGAACCATCGCAAACACTAAGCGTAATCCACAAGGAATCACCGAAGTGACCTGCTATCAGGGCTGTTTGATGTTGACCCTGGCAGGATTTCCGTTCAATCATTCGAGAAATACATTAGTAAATCCCTCATAAACGTTCAAGGCAGATTGCTAAGATCTGCGTAGGATTCGATAGTTTACACTTAGTGTCCAATGATGTAAGACACTAGTGTAGAAGTATTATGTATTCCTAAGAGATCCTTGANTTGACGTAGAATCTTTCATTGACTTTTACAATGCATTGATCTTTGAGGAGAGCTGAATTAATCATTGATATGTAAGTATGAGCATGTGGAGGTCGGTGTTCAAGATGGTGGTTGTACCTGCATTGAAACAGTTAGCAATAATACATCCGGTACTTATAGGTTTGGAAACTAGAATTTGTCGACAGCCTAGTGTGAAGACTCATTCTAATCCTTACCAAGGCCGTTCCTAATCGGATACCCCCTGGAGGGCTTACACAGACATACATAAGTACACCCACGATTAGGTGAGTCGCTGGAGATCACCCCACGACTGTAGACCGTTTGGAACCATCGCAAATACTAAGCGTAATCCACAAGGAATCACCGAAGTGACCTGCTGTCAGGGCTGTCTGATGTTGACCATGGCAGGATTTCTGTTCAATCATTCGAGAAATACATATGTAAATCCCTCATAAATGTTCAAGGCAGATTGCTAAGATCTGCGTAGGACTCGATAGTTTACACTTAGTGTCCAATGATGTAAGACACTAGTGTAGAAGTATTATGTATTCCTAAGAGATCCTTGATGTATCTTGTGGCTCTAGACTCAATTCGTGCACATTTTGGTCATCGGAGGTGTGGAGCAGAGTACCTCCTTTTCAATATCGACACACTCGTAGTGAATGGTCAATAGATTATGCAGGGTTCTCCGTGAGAATGAAACAA
This sequence comes from Artemisia annua, assembly GCA_014162995.1. Classification (NCBI taxonomy): domain Eukaryota; kingdom Viridiplantae; phylum Streptophyta; class Magnoliopsida; order Asterales; family Asteraceae; genus Artemisia; species Artemisia annua. The sequence goes on along the minus strand of LBNU01012771.1, from coordinate 101,491 downwards.
GTATCTTTTGAGAGAAACTTGAGTGGCTAAGAAGGTTTAGGTGCATTGCATCACTGGGTCCATGACGTCTTTATCTTCAATACCGGTGTCGCCTTAGCAACGACCAGTAGCATATGAATTGAACCCGGTGTCTGACCTAAGGTTGAACAAATGGAGGGCTATTTCTTTTCACCCTTTTCTTTCATTTCTTTTTAATTCTTCAACCCCTTCTTTCTCCGTTCATTCCTTTCTCATTTTTTTTTTCATATCATACCTAAGGACTTCTATTTACTAACTATTGGTGATATCCTTGGGTAGATCCCTCCGGTTCTGGCGGATCATAGGACAGTTATTCCTATCCTTAGTCACCTTGTAACTCCATGACTATCCTATTGATGCCTTTGAACCAAATATTTGAAAATCACTCAAAGTGTTTATGAGTGTAAAACCTTTTGTTAACACTTCGAAGGTTTTGATTTCTTATGAAAGACTCCCCCTCCACATTTGCTCATGAATGTTTTCAGAAATTTGCATATGCGGGAAGAGTTGGCACTTTTTGAATTGATCCACTCTTAATAGACATGTATCCGAGGGACACGTTTACGTTGCTTAGTTAAAGGGATACATTATCAGTTTTTAGGTGATAACTAGCCCTAATAACTAACTTGAAGTTGTTAACATTCCTAAAAGGAAGTTAGACCCGTCAAAGTAAACGTCCAATAAGAGTTTCTCGAAACGGTACTTTCTACTCGGATAAATCCTTTCGAATACTAACATTTGTTGTTTCGTCAATTTGTGGGTTAATTCTGAGTCGAGCTCGCACAAGATAGAACTTTTGACATCATATTTTAATCACTTTTCATCTTCTCCCCCTCAAAAATAGCATATCAAATGTTGTTTTTGTAAACTTTTTGATTAAAATATGCCTTTTTGAGTCTTATGGGGAGAAATAAATCAAAACTTTAAGATTTGAGAACGATGTTTTTGGTCAAGTACTCCCCCTCAACAAGTGACTACTAATTGAGGTGAAATACTTGTCTTTTGAGCAGAATTGTAGAAATCATGAAAAGTTTGTTAATTCTACTCAAAAGTAAGAAGCTTTCGCTCCTTATGTGAGGATTGCAGCACTGATGCGTACCACAGGGTCCTTTAAGTACAAAGTGCGGGTTGTACACTGTTATGTGTGCACAAGCCATTGTTTTAATACAAAATTTTGTTTTCTTTAAACAAAATACTCCCCCTCAAATAATGAAGTTTATTCGAGAGATAGTCTTCTTGAGCAGAATTTTGAATCGTATTTAAAAATACTTTTTGAAAAATCTCGGGATTATTCTGCTCAAGGTTTTAGAAAACACAATCAAGTATTATGTAACAAAGAATGCTTGAATATTAGATTAGACAACGACCTCGGGAACCCATTCAAGCACGACGCCAATGAGTTAACCAAAATTTTGAAATCCATTTGTAGGTTGTGTTAATCCGATTAAAAGAAGTTGAGTTCCAACGATGACAAAAAAACTTTGTTTCATTTTGAAATACCACTCGTTGAATCAATGGAAATTTAAAACTCTTTTTTTTGTTGAAAGATGTTTGAGAAACATGGTGTCTCTCATTTGAGTTTTAAAATCTGAAGAAGAAGATTTCCATCTAGAGTTGAACCTCATGGGTTCTTTTTGAAGATTTGTGATGAATGGAAGCCTTCCGGTATTTGGGATATTCAGAGTCATTCTTTTATTGAAACCAAAGCATTCCAGATATTGAAAATTTGAAAGGTTTTGAACGACTTTGCTTTGGTTTCCACACTTGCTTTACCAGTGTAAAGCGAAAATGTAGAATTTGAAAAACTTGTTTCTCATCACTTGAATCCTTTTCCAAGTTTAGCCTTTTAACACATTGAGCCCTTTAACCTCAAAATATGTTCCATAAGAAACATTTTGACAATTTCTGAAATTTTGACTTTCAATGGGAGGAAATGTACTTGCACACATAGAAATGTATCAGGCACAAACAAGTATATAGATGAATCAAAAACTCATTCTAAATCTTCCTAAGTGCTCAGTATTCTCAAATTATCACACAAGATCACAGATTAATACATTCTCTCACTCGAAATTCTCCCATTATTATCATGGTTTGGGGTTATGATATGAGACTTATGCACACATGTTAGCATCATGATGCCTGAATAAACAAACAAACGCCCTAGAATTAGCAGCAAAGACATCAACATCTTAAACCCTAAATCACATGATTTCAAACCTATGTTATTTCTAATCGAGCAAACATACCAATCGAGCATTCTTTAGTGTCCTCTAAAGCTATATGAAATAATTAATTAGACTAAACACATAAAAATGCCCCAATCGATAATTATATAAACCCTAGTTTCTGATTATGCCTTTTTGACCATTGAAAACATTTGAAACATTTTAGGGAACAATTAGACAACAACAATGAAGAAACAATAAACACATAATTTTGGAAAATAAATCGAAGAGAAAAAATCGCTAGTCTGATTCGTTGAGGTTTTTAATTATGTGTGAAACTTTTGAAAACAATTGTGAAAACATTGTTTAGAGCCCGTTTTATTTTCCATGCAATGACCTTTCACCTAAGTTTAAGACTTTTTGTGAACTTTGTCAAAAAATTAATAGCTTTTCCTTTTGAATTCTAAACATGGTTAATGTTGGGATCACTGTAGAAAAATTTCTTTTCTCCCCCTCGAATTAGCATTTACTTTGTGAAGACTTTTTTGCACATTTTAATTCGAGAGATCATAGAACTTTTGAAAATGAGTTTTTAATCTGAATGATGAAGAAACAATTTTTCTTGAAGAATTATGATAAGGTGTGCAAACTTCATGATTTTGTGAAAAATTTTCTCCCCCTCAAAATATGTTCCACTGATTGAATTTTGAAAAAGTTTTACATATGAGAAACATGTTTTGAAGATTTGATGTTTGCACACTTTGAAAGATGATTTTTTGAGTATCCACACAGTATAGTTCAATCNTGAAAATGAGTTTTTAATCTGAATGATGAAGAAACAATTTTTCTTGAAGAATTATGATAAGGTGTGCAAACTTCATGATTTTGTGAAAAATTTTCTCCCCCTCAAAATATGTTCCACTGATTGAATTTTGAAAAAGTTTTACATATGAGAAACATGTTTTGAAGATTTGATGTTTGCACACTTTGAAAGATGATTTTTTGAGTATCCACACAGTATAGTTCAATCATACCCTTTTCGACATGCTCCTTGATGAAATGATATCAGAGAGCAACATGCTTGGATTTTGAATGTTGAACCGTAATGCAGGAGATGGCAATGGCACTCTTGGAGTCACAGTACATCGGGATATTGTCATAATCCATGAGCTGAGATCGCATTCATATGATTGGAGCAGGTAGACATAGCTACGTATTCAGCTTTTGTTGATGACAGTGATGTATAATCCTGCTTCTTTGACCGTATCCTTTTGCTACCAAACGAGATCTGTTACGGGATATTGTGCCTTCAGTGTCCAGCTTGTTTTACCATATCCATTAAAGTCCAATGATGTGTCGAAGGGTGATGTTGGTAGAACGTATGCATATTAGATGGATCCAAATTGCGAGAAGACGACTCTGCTATATCAGGAACGGTTGGAGCCGGTGCAACTGGTTTGTCGAAAGCATTTCCGTCATAATCTGCAAGTGCGGGTACTTCTTGATTTTGTTGATCTACAGCTGTATCATTGTTGTTGGAAGCAGTTTGTTATTCTTTTGTTGGAGAATTGATTGGAGGTGCATCTGCAGCAACGGTCGTTGTTGTAGATTCAGGTTTATCTTGAATTGGAATAGTATCAGGTTGTGCAGCGGAAACAGTAGATACATCTGGAGCACATTATTCGACATTCTCGGTGAACAGAGGAGCAAAGAAAATTTCCAAATTGTTGACGGGTGAGTGATAACAGTTCAGCTGAAGGATCTGGGAACTTTAGACGGTTGGTTGCGGGTCCTAAGCTGTTGTACTCAGAAGCCATAACATTAAGTTCGAGCCCAAAACTGAGTTGTTTCGAAGCCATCATTTAAGTGCGGGTTTCGTACTGAAGTATACGAAAGCCAACCCTGTTGAATCTGCAAAGAAAGAAAGAAGAGACAAAGCAGAGAACAGGGATCCCCAAGTGTAATTGGGTTCCGGATGTTAGAAGCATAAAGTTGTAGTGTCAATTATCTTCTTGACACCTGAACACACAATGTTAATGGTTTGCTTTCTCGCCTCAGGGATAGATTCTGTGGATTTCACATTAGTTTTGGTGAAAATATCTAAAATCTTTCCTGTAGGAATCCACCTAAGACCAATCTCTTTGAAAATTCTACCCGTGGGTACCCACCTAAGGTTAGATCTAGGAGATGTTTTCCTCTTAGGTGCAGCGGAATGAAATGTGGGAGCATCACTTAGTTGAGAAAACCTATGTCCTATATTGATCCACTTCTTAGATTTCTGATTTATGGCTTTTGGTTCAACGGGTTTGTTTTTCTTAGTCGATTGAGCCTTTGCACGTGAATTACCCTTTTGAAGATATTTTAAAGCACAGACATCATGATTATTAACGCAACTACTCTTAGATGCTAGCCAATTCCTTTTAGTTTGTTGAGTACTCTTAGGTTTTGGTTTGCTACTACTAGCAGTGTTTTGCAATACAAAGGAAGGCATCACACGAGGTTTTGAACCTAGAATTCCGTCCTTTTGAAGTAGTGCCTTTTTCCTAGCCTTTTCAAGATCATAGTTCTTGCACACGTCATTTTTGTCATAAGACTCTTTACTTTTAATGATTGTTCTAGACATTGTTTTCTAACTAATCCTAGATGAGCCAGGTATAATCATGTGTTGAGGTATAGGAGAAACAGATGCATTTTTCTTAGGCCAGGAATGTGGAGTGACTGGTTTTGTCAAATGATTAATCTCAACAACTTGGGGGACAAACCGAGATTTTGAAAATTTGGGTCGCTCAGATTTAAATGCAGTTGGTTGCCTAACCACTGATGGTTTTCTGATTGTTTGAAGAGGTGGTTTCCCTAAGATTGATGGTTTTGCAAACTTAGTATCCACACTCTGGCCAGTCAATCTTTTTAATTTGTTTTGCAATGCAGCATTTGCGAACCCCTTTGCTTGAATTTGACCTTTTAAAAGCTCATTTTCCTTAACTAATGTATCTACACGTTTACTTAGTTCATTCAAAAACTGACCATTGTTGCCTGAAGTTAGAGATTCGTTTTGCAATTTAAGTTCTTGTGAGATGCAATGTGCCTCAAGTTTTGAAAAATCTTTTTGAAACTGGGCAATGGTCTTTTTGAGAAGCATGTTTTCAGACTCAGACTCAAGAGTTTGGTTTGATGTTTCAGTCATAAGATTATCAGGTAAGGGGTCAGACTCAAAACGTTTGTCTGGACATTGCACAACATTCTTGTCAACCTTTCCTTCGTTACTGAAGTTAGGTTGGCCAGTTTGTTGTTTCGTATTAGCAGGCATAATATGATCAACAGTAGATTGTACCTCAACCATTAGCTCCTTGTCAAAGTTGGGTTCTGTGTCATAGATGGGTATGAAATCTTCCTCAACCATCTGTTCTTTGTCAAAGTTGGGCTCTGAGTCATAGGAGGTTCTGATCTCTGCACAATCAGCGTCTGTATCATTCCCTAATCTGTTGCTGTCATCCGACTGTTCTAATTCTGTCCCACTACTTTCCGTATCAACCAAACTAGCATCCAATGCTTTAGCTGTATTAATCTTCCCTTCTTGAGTCTGCAACTTTCTTATATTCACCCTTTTGAAATACTCTTTTTCGTGAAGTATTCTTTCAGCAATCAACTTCTCAACAGAATCCATTAGTTGGAGCAATATATCTTTGAAGTTTTGAAAACCGACTCGAGTGTATTCAAGAAAATATTTGCTTGTAATGAGAGAGTCATCGTCCGAATATAACCTTGTACGGATGAATTGCGGAAACTGTTTCTTAAGTACACAAAAGGTAGCCGTGGATCTATTCTCGTGAAGTTCTTCATTGTTAAGTTGATTTTCAAGTTGATTTCTTGTTGAGGAACATCGTATGAGTGAAAATCTCAACGTCTTCACCAAAGAGTGATGGAAATGCCCGTTTGAATCCATACTCGGAACGAGTTCCTGCTAAGTCTATGTTAGAGAGAAGCTTAAGGTGTGAATGAAGTAATCTAAAAGATGCTCTGCATTTCTCTTTCATTTCTTGCATTAAAACTTCTTGCGAATCAATGTCTTGAAAAGCATAGTTTGGTGGTGAAGGATTAGATGAAGGTTTTAATCTGTTGTTGGTGGGTGAGGAGATTTGAGACATCTGTTCATTCATTAGCGACCTCGATTGATACATTTTCTCTCCCCCGTGATTGTTGCGATGTAATCGGAATAATCAAATAAAATATAAACAAAGAAAGGTTGTTAGATCACACACAAGGTCGATATAGTGATTTCAAGTTTTCCCTCCAAAAATTGACTCTGAAAATTTTCTCTCCTAGAATTTGAAATTCACCATAAAATGCAATTCTAAGGTCACTAGAAAATTTCGAGATTTAAAAATTTTGACGCCAAATTTAACCGAAAAAAATTTGAATTTTGACTTAAAAATTTGATTTTTTGGGCAAAATTTTCACCGTTATACCAAAATTTGAATTTCGCGTAAAAATTGAACATTTAGTCTCCCCTAAAAAATAAATTTTACTCATTTTTCTTTTTTTTTTTTTTTTTTTTTTTTTTTTTTTTTTTTTTTTTTTTTTTTTTTTTTTTTTTTTTTTGTAAATAAGAAGAGAGTATTAGAAAGAAACTTGTGTAGTTAATGGATCTTGAAGAAGGTAGTGAAGTATGTCTATCTCAAAACTTGGTTACAGCAAAATTCTCGAAACTTTGAAGTTGTGAGTGTTCTCGATAATTTTGATAGTAAAAGATCTCGAAAGTTTATGATTTATCGAGAATTGTTGGAAAATTTTTCGAAAATATTGAAGACTCTGAAAAAAGTTCTCGAAAATTAGGTTTCTACAAGTTCTCGAAAAATTTTGGATGATTCTCGAAAAAATGACACTTATCGAGAACACAATGAGAATTTTCGAGAATAGTGACTTTTTCGAAATTTAAGAAATTTTTGAAAGTTTGTCGAATATTTTCGAGAAAAACAGTGATTATCTAGAACTCTAAGAGAGTTTCCGAAAAATCAGATGTGTTCTCGAAAATGTTCAAGTTTTCGAAAATGTAACATCCAAAACTTTCTAAATTATAAAATTTAGAAAGTATGCAATGAGTCAAAGTATTTTCTTTCTTATACAAGAGAGTAAAGCAATGAGTGAGCAACGGTAATACTTAAGGAGCAAGGATGAGTGATCTCAATAATTTGCGGTATTGGGATCTCGAAAACTAGTACAAAAATGGTAGATTTTTATTTTCGAGAAAAGCACATCAAAAATGAGTTTTTAATCCAAGAATTTTGTACAACTAACCTTAAAATGATGAAATCTTAAGGAAAGTTGCAAACTTTACAAAATTTTCAAAAATTTTAAAATTCTCAAAAACAAGTACAAGTTTTCAAATCTTTCTTTTAACGAGATAAAAATGTTAGTTTGGATCGAATAGCCCACTCAAAGACGATTTTAAATCCAATATTTTTGTACTTCTAGACTTAAAAACACTAAAACAAGAAGAAAGTTGTAAACTTTAAGGTTTTTAAGAAAAGTTTTGAAATTTCGAAAATATAAAGAGCTTGGAAAGTACGAATCAAAACTGAAAATCTGGCCACAAAGTTTCAAACTTTCTTGTTTACAAAGGTGTATAACACAAATTTGTAAACAGACAAGTGCTAAATACCACAAAACAAACAAGAAAGCACGAAGATTTAGGTAAAAAACGAGATGATAAAGAGATGTATAGCTCGAATTCAACACATAAACCACTTCAAACCTCCTTTTGGCGACTGATACCACTTGTTAGGTCCTAAGTTTATGAATACACAAGTATATTTTAGAGAGAGAAAGTTATAGAGAGAAAGTAGAGAGAAAGGAGAGGATGGAAGGAACTATGTGTAAAAGAGAAGATTAAATCACATTGAACCAACAACATCAAATGAGGTTTTACATAGTATTTATAGGAGAGGAAGCTAGGGCTTCCTTCCTTTCTTATTCTAAACTAAAAGGCCTAGGCCCATGGGCTTACTTCATAAGCCTAGACATAATAACAAACATATAAGCCTTGATATTAAGCAACCTATTACATAAACTATGACCGACACTTGATAATACCTGAAACGCGTTCCTAACATAATCGATAAAGAGAGAGATCGTCAACAGATGGGACTACCTCTTTAGGAGTTTCGGGTCTTAAGACTTTTTGTGATATTGGTACTCTTTTGTTTCGTCTACGTCTTTGATTGATTGTTCTTTCAGGTTCGGGTAAAGGATTAATCAGTTCTGAGTTGGATGATCGTGTGACCATCCAATATTATATTTATGAGGGTTTGAACAACTGAAATTCAATTCGGATGAATCAATTTTCAGTTTCCGAGGTAAAAAACACGGCGTGCTTAGGTGATAAGTGCGGTGTGTTTCTGGGTTGAAGTTTGAATTTTTGAATTTTAGTTTTCCAGAAAAGCGGTGCTTTTGTGAAAAAGATCGCCGTGATCGTGGTGCAAAAGCGGCGGTTTCAGTTGAAAACCGTCGGTTATTTAGGCAACTACTAAAAACGTTATTTAGTAATCTAAATGTAACTAAAAACGATTAAACAATTAATAATAGAGCAACTACTAGTCCCCGGCAATGGCGCTAAAAACTTTGATGTGTTTCGAAAGCTTTATATTTACTAAACTAATTTTACCAATTTCCTTATTACTCCAAACACACGGGTAAAAGTATAACCCTCATTTATAGTAAAGAGTTTTGGTAAGGCCAGGTCGTTCCACAGGGACTGAGGTTTGCTCTTATGTATCAATTAACTAATCAAGATGACTTAGAAGACTTATGCAGTTGTTGTGAAATTCAAATATGAGACAGATAAGATTACTTGGATAGTTCTAATAACTCAGTGATGGCATATGATAATGATCTCAATTGCTCTTAATAAATGATAAGTTGTTTTCGTCAAAATAACGTTTCATCAGTTTATGTTTGTGATTCAAGACTTATGTTTGCTAGCATTTAGACGAGTGATTAACAAGTACAAGTACTAGTTGCGATATTTCAAACTCTTATTGTTTATTTCAATACAAAAAGCGATTTCTCCTTCAATTGATCAACATACATAGACATATGTTGAAAATCATAAAATACTAGCCAAATCTTTCGACCCTTTTCAAGTAGTAATTATAATCAAAGAGATAAACAATGGTTATAAGTTTAGAACACAGCAAGGTTGCAACATAAATAAGAAATCAGCAAGAGATCATAACCATAACCAAACACTTTATTATATTAACATATCCAAGCAACCATAATGAGTTTAGCCTAACATGGCTTTAGTAATCATGCTTACAGTGGTAATAGTGTACGAAATGATCAACATACTTTCTGAATTAATGTAATGAAGAAGCTACCGTCACTAGCGATCACCACAATTAATATCGAGATAGTATTACAATGATTTTAGAACTTTGACTTAATTTCTATCACCCCAATGATTGGAACACGAGGTGGATGTTATCAGAGCTTTATTGGTTGTTGGGAGGAGTGTTGGTGTCTAAAATGAGGCGAAATGAGGCTCTATTTATAGGCAGAGGTTGACTGGCCAGGCACTGAAGTACGCCGCTGATGAACAAAAGATCGGCGTGCTTCTCATAGAATATCGG
>LBNU01012771.1:13391-83617 GCA_014162995.1 Artemisia annua | reverse complement strand
TAAAGGAAAAAGCACAAGTTGTACTTGTTAGCTTTATTCTTTCTTATCAAATGACTCTCTAAGAGGCTTGAATTCTTCGCAAATGACATTGGACGAAAAAGCACGGTAACAAACTCCTTGAGATCAAGCAAACACGTGTCAAACAACGGAATCTCTTGTGTGATCAAAAGAAGCGTCAACATCAACGTCTATTCAATCCACTATGGTCTCGAAATGACATAGTGTGATTCGTCGTCACAATAATGGAAAAAGTGTTCATTGAGGAACATCTTAAACCAATAACGTTCGTCACATTAGCCTCACTCATAAACATTTCTTAGAACCCATTTAAGTTAGGATTATCCAAACTCTCTAAGACCAAGCTTAGAACTTGCGAAAACTAAAACCGTAGCTTCAAACTCTAGAGCGTGATCACAAACCATTTTGACCTCTCTACTGAACTGGCGGAACCCTGCGACATAACGGGCGGAACCCAGTCTTTGGTTCCGCCATATCCGCCAGTGCTGCAGCTTGTTTTATATCCAATTCTTAACCAAACACCCTCATAACTCAAAAACACAACTTACCAACAGCCATTAACCTTCCAAAACACATAACTTCACAAAAGCTAGGGTTCCCACTCAAATCTCTTTCAATTCAATCAAGTGCTTAGACGTGTGAGTTGATTATTTGAAGACGAAATCTTTGAACGATTATTTCACTCGTCTTGAGTTAATATCTCTTCAAAAGATTAATTAACAACTAATCTCGAGAAAGGAGAATAACTCGTTGCAAACTTTTACCTCAAGCTTAATGAACTTATTCGCGTCGCTTTGCAAACACATTGTCTTTTAATTTCATTTAACGTTTTATTTACTTATCGCTTTCATTTACCGCTTTCATTTCTTATCGCACTTTTCTTACATGCAACTTTACTTGCTTTCTTATTTAATGTCGTTTTACCGCTTTCCTTTACTTTAATTTGTCATTGTAGTATAGAAAAACTCACACTTTCTTTTAAACCCTATTCATCACACATAGCTCACGGTCTTGAGTGACGAGATCAATTTCACCGCTCGTTGGGACAACGATACCCGTGGTTCTTGCTTTCACTAGCCTAGTTCCGCTCTTATCACTAAGCATAGAGAAATGTACGGAAAACTACTTGTTGCCATAACAATTAGATCCAACATTATGTTTAGCACTTATCTATGTGCTCGTGTTACAAATGGTACCACACAAGAATTATGGTGTCCCAAAAGAACGGGAACAAAGACCATAAAGCATTAAGCAAGTAGAATTACTTTGATAACTAAGATAAAGGAAAAAGCACAAGTTGTACTTGTTAGCTTTATTCTTTCTTATCAAATGACTTTTTATGAAAGCAAGTAAAATCTCGGGTATTTGAAAGAGTGGGCGGAATTAGTTGCTAGTCAACTAACCCAATTAACTATAATTGCAAATAAAATTAAATAACAAGAAAATAAATTTGGTTGTAAAACTTATATGGAGAAAAGTGTGTTTACTTAGATTTCCTTACTCCCTAGCTATCTTTTACCGGTTAATTGGTTTGTTACAATTATGTGGATGACGGGTTGTATTCCTTTAAACCATTCGTAGGGCCGTGTACGATCTTCCCTAACTCTATAAGTGCAAACTTCATTCTATAGCGACACGTTTAGTATCCAAACTATGAAATCACTAGTAATTACCTATGCATTAAATACAACCATATAATCGTAGTACACATCCGATTCATGTTTCTTAAGACGTTCAAGCAAGTTACCAATAGGAAGTTAGCCAGTTTTCTTAAGCCTAATATCGACATCACCCACCCACAACAATCAATAACAAACCAATAACAAGTAATCAATAGCTAGGTTTCATTAGATCTAAGCAAACACAAGAGAAACCTAGCCTACCATGTTAATTAAAAAACAAGTATAAGATATAATCATGCAACACATAGACATATTGAATGATTTGATGGAAGACTTATCTTTAATTAATCATAGATGAAACAAGGGTGAAAAACCCTTGAAAAAGGCTGAGAATTCGAGCTGGGGTTTATCCCTAAAGTTCTCCCAAAAGTTACACACTTAATGAATGAAAACTGGAAAAGTATATATAGATTTTACACTCTGACGGCGTCAGGTTATAGATCCTGACGCCGTCAACTCGCCGTGTCTAGGGTTTTCGGATCACCTAGATCTACTTCTGACGCCGTCACTCTTTAAACCTTCTGGGTCGTCTCTCTTTAGCTTTACACCTGACGGCCTACTTTTCTTAACACCTGACGCCGTCAGGTGTAAATGTGTTGAGTCCTTCCTTGGTCGTCTAGTAGAGTCCGAATCCACTTCTTCATCTTAAGGTGACGGCGTCAGCATCCAAAGCCTGACGCCGTCAGGTAGGAATTCCAGCTTGATTTGAGCCTTTGTCGTTTTCTTCACTTTTATGCTCCAAAAACATCCAAAATGCAATGTTTTTGAGAATTCCTCCAGAAAGTACCTAAAATGACAAAAGGAACGATTTAAGGTAATATTTGATCATAAAATAACGATTTAGGGATTAAATGACCCCCTAAAAGCGTAACACTTTTTGCCTCATCAAGTAGTAAGAACAACACAGAGAATTACTAACTTTATATTCTATTAAACTTGAGAAAACTTGGCATATAACACAATGTTGTAGGGTTCCTTTTATACTAAAAGGAAACCCTAATTCTAGAAAACGTGTGAAAGGATGCATACATATCTTCTCCTAAGATATTCAACCGTGTGCATATCATTTCCAATAATATCTCCTAAGATATCTAACTTGTTAAGCAAAACAGACTTAACCATTCGAAAACATAAACAGACTTAACTAGGTCTGCCAGACTTAACTTAGTACTAGCAGACTTAACTATTCTACCCGACTTAACTAACTTCCAGACTTAAGTCTGGTTACAATTATTCCCAACACATGTCACGTCCTGAGGTCTCATAAGAGGGATCTCCATATATGTCACAACAGAGATACATGATGCAGTTATCAGGAAGATGGTCATTAAAATCATAATGTGGAATGGGTAGAAAAGGCTTTCCTTTAGTCTTAGAGTTTTCATGGATGGTGAAGCATACTTGAAAGCCTAGGCTTTGTAGTTTGCTAGTGCATTCAGGGAGGCTGTGTGAGATTTGTGATCAGAGGTTTTGTGATCTTCATTTTTGCATATCATTCAAAAGAGGATCCTATAACAATCATCAGTGGAATGATTTGTGTAATTGCGTAATTCACATCTCTGTTTTGGTATTGGTGTTGTTTTTGGTTTGGATGTACTTGAGAAAGCTGGTTTAGACTCCTTAATCTTATATTAGAGGGGCTTTTCAGGTGATTCTATCTTATCACTTAGCTTCTTGACAAGTTCATCCAACTAATCATATTTTGAATCAGAGTCATTTGTCTTTTCTTCAGTAGGGACTGAAGGTTGTGGAAGACTCAGTAGGGACTGAGACTTTTTGGTTTAGGTCAGTGTTAGGTCTTTTCAAGATTATTCTACCCAGTCCTGACTTCTCTTTTGAAGAATGTTGAGAGTAGACTAATGGCGTGAAGTTTGAGCTGGGTGCAGCTCCCTGAAGGACTTTCGGTGGAGGTAATGGTGTTTGTGACTCTTATTCAGACTCACTGACAAACTGAGTGTTACTAGTTTCATTAGTGACTCCAAGCATATCTTTGATAGCCTGACTTTCAGGTTCCAAGATTTTTCCAGTGTTAAAGTTAGGCAACTTATTGTCTGGGTTGACTCTTTCAACCCAGTCACTAGACTTTGGTTTCAACTCTTGTTCAAAGACAATGCCAGCAGGTTTGACTGCTTTTTCACTATGATTCTTATTTGAGGACTTAGGGATTTAATCTTCTTCTATTATTCTCTTTTTGGTAATAGGGACTAGATCATGAATAGACTCATAGACTCTATGACTATAGCTGTCCGTTTTTCATTAATGAGTTTTTCTTTCTTAATTTCTTTTTAAAGAGCATGATTTTGTTTTGCAAGTTCAGTGTTCTGAATTTGAAGTGTAAGAGCCTAAAGTTTGGCTTGTTTTAGAGCAAGAAGTTCATCTCTGCACTAATTTAAATCTAAAGCAACTTTGTTGTATTTTGAAAATAGATTTAATCTTTGCTCTTCAACAAACTTAAAATCCATATTAATATAACTCAAATAAGATTTCCATTCAAAATCATCATCCATATATAGTAAAATGTTTACCTTTCTTATGGTGATGTTAACCCATTCTCCATTCCTTGCATGACTTTGTTCTAACAGTCAGCTTTTCACCCTCTGAAAGTGACAACAGTGCACTGAATCTTACTTCTTCATCATCTGATGAGATAGCTTCCACATCCCAATCAAAGGTTTCAGCTACCAACCCTTTTAACCCTTATATACGTTAGCATTTAAAGTACTCCAAGTGTTTTAATTTTCTTAATTCGAGTCTTTAGTTTAAATTATGTAAAAGTTCAAGTGTAGGGAGAAAACAAGCTCCCTTTGATATATTATTTTAGATGGTAGAGCAAGAATGTATGAAATAAAAAATCGAAAAAATGAAAAAATAAAAAAATAGAAAAAGAAAAGTGAAAAAAACATACGGGCTACCATCCGCGTCTTTTATTTATGTTTAAGTCAATATAGTGTCGTGAAAAATACCAAAAAGAGTTGTAGTTAGTTTAAGTTGAATCGAGTCTTGGTTTAGCAACGCCTCTTTGTACATGTAATTGACCAAGATAATTGACATGCCACCAGTAAAATATCTCTCTATCCAACAAACCGTGTTTTCCATACCCTTATACCTAATGCTATAACCCTATAAAAGACCTCTTTGATAGTTTATCCTAGGTGCTTACGCCAAAGTGGTGGAGGTTTGATCCTTTCCCAAGCCTATGGTAATCTATGTGCTATGACAGGTAGCGAGTGATATTTTTTCCCGTTTCCATATGTGATATATAACTTTATAACACGCGAGAGATGAGAGAATCCAAACACTTAATGTGAAGTACTAGTGTATAATTTTTGTGCTTGTTTTGACTAAGGTAGAACGATTGCATGTTGTAATTACTTTTATGTTAATGTTAAATGACCCCTAATGTGTAAATTAATTAGAATAAAAGCTCATTTGCTTGAGGACAAGCAAATCCCAAGTGTAGGGATATTTGATATGGATCTATTTGATACCTTTTTAAGGGGTCATTTAAGCCTAAAATCGTGTTTATATGATCAAATATTGCCTCAAATCGCTTCTTTTCGCATTTTAGGTACTTTGGACTTGATTTCTGAAATTTGGAGCATTTTGGACGTTTTTGGGCTAAAAAGTGAAGAAAACAGCAAAGTCATGAAAAACATGTCATGAAATGCACCTGACGGCGTCACGC
Organism: Artemisia annua; assembly: GCA_014162995.1. Classification (NCBI taxonomy): domain Eukaryota; kingdom Viridiplantae; phylum Streptophyta; class Magnoliopsida; order Asterales; family Asteraceae; genus Artemisia; species Artemisia annua. The sequence continues at coordinate 78,232 of LBNU01012771.1, read as the reverse complement.
CTTAATAGGTGACGCTGTCACTTGAAGATGAAGGAGTTTGGAAATTTTACACATGACGTTCCAAAGAACTTTTGAAGGTTCTACACCTGACGGCGTCCGGTGTAGTTACAAGTAGGCTGACTAGTGTTAACTTTATAAGAGACGGTCCAGAAGACTTAAAGAGTGACAGCGTCAGAATCATACCTGACGACGTCATAGATTATTGAGTGACGGCGTCAGAAGGTCGACTTGCACAAGAAGAAACCCTAATCGCGTCGGTCTAATGGCGTCAGGATTTATAACCTGACGCCTTCAGCTTTGTAAATCTATATATACTTTTTGATTTTTCATTCATTAGTGTGTAACTTTGGAGACAAAAACCATAAGTCGAATTTTACAGCTTTTGTAGGGTTTTCATACCCTCTTTTCTTACATGTTCAATTGAAGTTAAGTTTTCTTTTAATCATTCAGTATGTCTATATGTTGTTTGATTACTTGTTTATCTTTTCTTTCTTTTAACATACTAGCTTAGGTTTATTAGTGTTTGCTTAGATCTAATGAAACCTAGTTATTGATTATTGATAAGTTGTCTATTGTTTACTTGATTACTTCACGTTAGGTTAAGAAAACTGGCTGACCTCCTTTGTGTAACAAGCTTGAACGTCTTAAAAAACGTAATCGTATATGCATTTTGGTTTTTCTCATTGTATTTAATGCATGAATAGATGTTAATGATTCTATGATTGGGTGCTTGATGTGCGATCATAGGAGAAATTGATATTCATAGAGTTGGGGAAGGTAGCACCCCCCACGACAAGTATTAAGGAATACAACGCTTCAACTAAAACAATTGCACTATGAAATTTCTACGAATCAATAAAAGATAACTAGGGAGTAATTATATCTAAGTAAAAACGTTTGTCTCATTATAACTAGTTCTTCACTTTTACTTTTCTTGTTATTTAATTTTTGTTGTTAGTTTAATTTTTGGAAAACTAGAAGGGGGGTTGAATAGTTTACCGCTTTTTAACTTAATTATCTTTAAAAAGTTTGCGTGTAATTGACAACTAAAACTAATAGACAATAAGTAATATGTGAGAGTAAAGTAAGAAACGATCAAACCACAACACGGATGTTTATAGTTGTTCGGCTACAAGGACTCTTTTTCCTTGCCCTACTCCACTCCCCAAGTATCCAACTAGAGAGTTTCCTACACTAGTCAACAAGCTCCTTTCATCGGCGGAGAAAACCTTACACGTTGCTTACACAAGATTACCGACAAAGCTAGATGTCGAGTTCTTTAACAAGGGTACAACCACTCCCGTCACTCTATGTATTTTGAGGACTAAAATACTAACCGATCACTACTTGAAAAGATACAATCAAATGAAGTATAAACTATAGGAGTTTACACAATGCTAAGCTAACAAGTCTTGCAACGTTGTGTTGAAACTTGTAACCTTTCGGATGAACTTGTGAACTTCTTTGCTACAAAAGAGTGTCACACAAATGAAATACTACTAAGTTAGATGAATGAAATGAGAGTGTATATGCAATTTAGAACTATGAGTGATGATTGACTTCTTGGATGTGGCTTGCTATTTATAGGCAAAACAAACCAGCACACCCACGGATCAGGCGGAACCAAATCAAGGGTTCCGCCCTTGTATCCCAAGGGTTCCGTCAGATCTGACAGAATTCCTTCCAAGAAATCTTTCCATATCTATGACAAGTCTAATCAAGATCCTCCAAATTCAACTTCAAGATTTGTAGTGTGTACATCTACACAAAATATATCTTACAAAGATCCTTGAAAGGACATGTATGATGCAAAGCATGATGTAAATATATATTTCCAAATTTAGACTTTTATTAACATGAAAGTAAACTTGTAAAAGTATTTATGTAACAACTTGTGAAAATGTTTGTATGATGTGTTTAGTAAGTAATTGAGTTACTAAAAATGAAGACATATAACATAATAAGACACATTGTTTAGTAAAACTTACTAAATATGTTTTGACACTTAATAGGCTATCAACATTATAAGTTCAACTTGTGAACCATGTATCAAAGGAAATGTTTACTTTGAAATAAAGATTATATATGTAAGACTTATACTATACTTATGTTTTGCTAAAAATAAAGTTTACACTTTGTCGACAACAAAATATTAGCAAAGATCGTAAAATATAAATAACGTTTTTAGGCGATACTTGTATTAGTATAATTATTAGTTTTGGGTTAGTTGACTAGCAACTAATTCCGCCCACTCCTTCAAAACACAGAGATTTTACCTGCTTTCATAAACTATAAAAATACAAAAAGAATCATCCCCCACCTTTAGGCTTAAATTGACATACACTTCAACCTAACGACGCTATTCCCCTATAGAACTATCAATCCCCCGGACATACCTATACTACACTACAATGATTAGGTACACTGCCTGGAGGATTGCAAGCTTCTCAAGATCCCTTGAGAAGTAAAACCTTTTGTGAAGCCGCAAACCTCGCATCAATGTCTAAACATTAAGTGCACAAACTTGTCAACCTTTTACTCCTACTTATGAACCTATTTATATAGAAGTGTTTTACAACCGTTATTGATGAAGACAAAGATGACCTAATCTAGTTTGGACAAAATACTCACGTATTTTATCTCTGTTACACTTATCTGTGCATAGGACAATGTTGCTTTCTGAATAGCAGTGATGACACTGCTTTGTTCTTTAGTCATTCAGAGTAAGTTTGACCTTTGCTCGATAAGGACTCTCCCTTATACTTTTCAAACTTATCCCGTCATTCCTTCAGTCTTAAGGTCTTTAGTCTTGAATCTTCACTCTTCATATTTGTTGAGGAGACTTAGGGTTCAATGACTTATTGTCATCACTCCCTGAACCTATCACCTTCTTCTTTACCTCAGGGTGTTAGGTGCGTTATTTCACAAGGATACCTCTTTTTCCTCATAAGAAGGAAACAAGGATTCAAAGTGTTAAGATTGGGATTGGGGTTTTTGAGGTGGTGCTTGATTTTGGGGTTGATCATTTTGTTGGAAGTTTGTTTCTCCATATAGAGGACCATGGATGTCTTTGTAGATAGGATGAAATAACATCGGTTATTGGTTGTGGTGATTCTTGTGGTTGAGATGAGTGTGTTTCAAATGGTGGTAGATTTGGTGATATTGGAGGAAGGTTTTCTAAGTCCTCAAGAAATGAAAGAGGTGATGATGGTGGAGTGCCAAAAAGTTCGATGGGTTCTATCTTAGGTGATTTTGGAGGTGATGGTGATTTTGATGGTTGAGTTGGTGCTGATGGTGGTATTGGATCAATTGGTGTTTTTGTTGGTGGTGGAGTGGTGGTGACATTTTGTGGTTTAGGTGATGGTGTAGGAGTGACAAGGTTAAGGAAATTTTCTTCTTTGATAGGAGATGATATGATGAGTGGTGATTCATCCGAGGATGATGAGCTTAGATTGATAGTTGTGTTAAAGCAACAAGGTTTTACGCTAATCCTAGCGGTTCTTCTAACGGGTCGAGATGGTGATGATGAGTTGTTTGACTTTGTCATGGTGGTATAAGGATGGTAATAAGATGATAAAGATGCAAGAAGGTGATGGTAAAGTATGAGTACAAACTATCCAAGATGGACTAATTTATATAGTTGAAGAATTTTGAAACGAGTGTTTGGATTTGATGTTCTTCCATACAAAAATGGAGGTTTCTAATCATTTGGAAGGTTTAAAGAGGTTGTCAAATCATTGGAAGTCAATCCAATAGAGTTTGGTTGAGTAAGAAGACTAAGATGTGCAATGAATGCTATGTGGTCAACTCAAATCTTTATGGTNGTATAAGGATGGTAATAAGATGATAAAGATGCAAGAAGGTGATGGTAAAGTATGAGTACAAACTATCCAAGATGGACTAATTTATATAGTTGAAGAATTTTGAAACGAGTGTTTGGATTTGATGTTCTTCCATACAAAAATGGAGGTTTCTAATCATTTGGAAGGTTTAAAGAGGTTGTCAAATCATTGGAAGTCAATCCAATAGAGTTTGGTTGAGTAAGAAGACTAAGATGTGCAATGAATGCTATGTGGTCAACTCAAATCTTTATGGTCAGAGGTGCGACGGATTTTAAAGAACCAATTTGAGGGTTCCTTGCTTTATGTAGAAGGGTTCCTTGGGTTAGTTTTGTTTAAATTGGATTTTTGGCGGGAAGTGGTTTCCTATTGGTTCTAATGAGCAAAAATGGTCCTAATATGTTTAATGAATGCTAAGGAAGATGTTTCTCACTAAAGTGAATGATTTGGTGTTTGAGAAAATGCGAAAATAAGAAAAATGTAAAATGTTCTGTAGGTACTGGCGGTACCAAACGAATACATGGGCGGAACCCTGATTTTGGTTCCGCCTGGTCCGCTGGGCCAAAGCTGGGATACCCAGAATTTACACTGGTGGAACCCTTAATTTGGTTCCGCCATTTTCGCAAGTCCAGTTTTCATAATAGACCGCGTTTTCGACGGTCTTAACAATTTTCAAATTTTTTAAAAACTCCTAAAACAAAAACTTAGTAGTATATCTGATTGGGAATTGATAAAAATGCAAGTGAAAACACATGTACCGATAGACTTTGAATGGGGGCTAACGATTTTCACCATACTTAGTGAAAATAATGAAAATTTGTCAACATTTCAATGTTGTCCACCTGCATATTTGGTTAATATAAAGCATTGTCTAAAGATAACAAATGATCCTAGAAGTACATAATACCGTAATACAACATAAAACACATAGTTTAACAACCAAAAGGTCAAAAAGTCTAGTTATGCCAAACACTTATAAAACATGCTTTCATATGCGATCCATCTTCTTTTTGAGCTTTCCAAAGTACCTTCCAAAGCATTCCACATCCCTTTTTTTTGCTTGTATTCCTTAGATTCGTTGTCAATCATTGGAAGTTCTTGCAAGTAATCAAGAGGAGCTAGCCTAGAGTTAGGAAGTCAATCATCCTCGCTCATTGATGATGATGAGGATGAAGGAGAAGGAGAACGAGGACGTTTCCCTTAAGTCTTAGAGACTCTCTTATCACTGAGAGGGACAAATATGTGAGGAGTGAGAGAGTAGTCAAGGCTAATTCCCTTGTTGGTTGGTGGAATGGGTGAGATGGCTCTAAAGAGACTGGTGAGAAGCATCCCGTATAGAAGAGCGGTTATTCCAATCAAAGGTATATCGGCCATTCTTTTGGCCATGAAATAAGCCAAATTAAAAGGTTGGCGAGTAGAGATACTATAGAGCATGTAGCAAAGACATGTGTTAACATGATGTCTATTTCCTATGAAGCTTATGACATTAGCTCTAAGAATTTCTTCCCACTTCCTAAATTGAGGCTTAAGCTCGTTGAATCCATTCCAAACGGGTCCTTATTGACTGCTTTTCCCGAACGATTTTTCCTAGTGTTTGTAGTTCTTACGAAAGATGTTCACGAAGCACTTCCTTAATAACTAGAGGAGTGTCATATGGAGGATTACGATCAATGACAGAATCAAGACTTGTAAGTGGCCATTTGTCCGTATAGAGGCATGTACCTTTATTCGGGATACCAAGGATTTGAGCAAATTGTCTTAAAGGCACGGTATTTTGGTGTTGGTTGTTTGTGAAGACTAAGGATATGTGACCATACTCATCACTAGAAAGAGACATGGTAGCATAAAATTCTAGAATGAACCTAGGACAAATCTGTTCATCAATGTTTAGAAGACAATCGAAGTTGATAGTGGCTAAGTCTTGGCGAATGGATGTTCCTGCTAGGAAGGATGGATTAATGGTTCTTCCTTCNATTTGAGCAAATTGTCTTAAAGGCACGGTATTTTGGTGTTGGTTGTTTGTGAAGACTAAGGATATGTGACCATACTCATCACTAGAAAGAGACATGGTAGCATAAAATTCTAGAATGAACCTAGGACAAATCTGTTCATCAATGTTTAGAAGACAATCGAAGTTGATAGTGGCTAAGTCTTGGCGAATGGATGTTCCTGCTAGGAAGGATGGATTAATGGTTCTTCCTTCATGAACATAGCGCTTTTCTAAACCCTTAAAGATTTTGACTTGATTAGGAGTTAGACCTTTGCTCATATGATGTTTGGATAGGTACTTAAAGGTGTCCTTATGATTGGAGAATATTGCGGGAGACATGTTGGTTCCTAGAAACAAAGATTGCACATTTTAAACTAAGTTAGTGACAATGTGAGATTTGATGTTCCTATATGACAACAATGTGGAGGTGTGGTTATCTCAACTCATTTTTATGTTCAAAAGATTTTAAGTATGCAAATTTTGTTATAAAATAAGAGATAACCCAAACACTCCTAATTGAATGTAGCTTCGATTGAATATACCCGAAAACGTATATTGGTTATGTATTTCCTTTAGCATTCAAGAGATATAACGTTTTTCATTCGTATTAACAATGTGAGTAAATATTTTTGTCCTAATTGTGAGAAGTGATTTTTCAAAAAATTTACATGGGGTGTTTGATAAATCATGATATTGTTTAACAAGATGCAATTCCTAACTAAGGGAAAGCATGATTAGTTTTGTTTACAACCAAGGTTTTACATGGTTTCACAAATTTATGCATAAACCCCAAGATTTTAGTTTTTTGTGAATGAATGGAAATCCTAGACTTAGATCAGGAATGCAATTATGTAAAGAACACTTACAATGTTGATTGAAATGGAGGATGTTTGAAGGAGAGCCCTAATTTTCGTGTATGGTGATTTTTAGGCATGAATAGTAACTGTGAGTGGGTTTTAATTATGGGTTAAGGAGAGTTTGGTTTAAAATTAAAAAGAGAACAAACTACAGGTTCGGCGGATATGGCGGAACCAAAAATGGGGTTCCGCCCGTTTGGTCTAAGGGTTCCGCCGGGTCAGCAGTTCACAAAGTGAAATGGATTTGTTTTTATTTTTGCGATTTTATTCTAACGTTCAAAACTAAAAAGTAGGTTCCATAAGTCCTAGTCCAAGTCTAGGAAGGTTAGATGGTTATCGTTTAAGAGGTTTCGTGAGAATATCGGCAATGTTGTTTTCGGAGGATACTTTCTCGATAGAGATGTTTCCTTTTTGAACATTGTCATGAAGGAAATGATGACATATTTTAATATGTTTAGTACGAGCATGCTGAAGTGAATTCTTACTAAGGTCGATGGCTCCTTTTGTTGTCGCAAAGAATGAAGATGTCGTTAAGTTGAATTCCGTAGTCGACAAAAGCTTGCTTCATCCAATGAGCTTGTTGACATTCTTTTCCGGCCGATACATATTCGACTTCAGTTGCTGAGATAGCAAAAGCCGTTTGTTTCTTAGAGAACCATGAGGTGAGACAATGTCCAACAAAAGTACAAGTACCACTTGTGCTTTTTCTATTGACGTAGTCACAGGCATGGTCCGAGTTGGTATACATTATGGTTTCTACTCCCGTTTCTTTGGAAAACCATAATCCTAGGTGTGTAGTACCTTTGATGTGTCTAAACAATCGTTTAACGGCATCAAGATGGATTGTTTTGGGATTTTCTTGAAAATGAGCACATAGACAAACACTGATCATAATGTTGGGTCTACTAACCGTGAGAACAAATAGACTTCCAATCATTCCTCTATGTTTAGTGTTATCTACGGACAGGGCCGTCCCATTGATTTGGGTGGCCCAGTGCGAAACTACGAGTGAGGCCCCTTAAATCACGAAAATGTTAACAATTATGGAAAATTCAAAACATAATATACTTAGACATGTATAAATACTAATGGACACGCATAAAATCGGAAGCCCCCTCACAAGATATTTAAAATGGGTTGTAAAAATTTAAGTTAGACATGTATAAATATACTTAGACATGTATAAATACTAATGGACATATATTAAACCGGAGGCCCTTGATGCAGGTTGTACTGACCATGTTTTACATTTATATTTTCTCGTCTACCTATGGTCCACCTTATGCACTAACGGGCAGTGTACCCGGTCGTGTGTAGTGTGGGAATGGTAAGACCGAGGTCGTCCCAAGAACGGTTGACTTCTAGTTGTCTAATTAAAATGATTGTCACATAATAAAGGGGGTTTTATAATATATTTTATTAATGATCAATTGGAGTGGTTCATATGGCAAGCAACTAATGACAAACAACTAAAAGAATGATAATAGTAATGATCTAATTCTTAAACCGTTGAAAAGGCGGTAGACTCTTATGGTCAATTTGTCTACCCTATGATCCTAGATTCCTCACCAAGGTAATGATTAGTGACCAAGGGTCATCTGTTAATCTATTCTCAGTGATAAGGGTATTTGATGAAGCGAAAAGTGTTACGCTTTTAGGGGGTCATTTAATCCCTAAATCGTTATTTTATGATCAAATATTGCCTTAAATCATTCCTTTTGTCATTTTAGGTACTTTCAGGAGGAATTCTCAAAAACATTGCATTTTAGACGTTTTTGGAGCATAAAAGTGAAGAAAACGACAAAGTCTCAAATCAAGCTGGAATTCCTACCTGACGGCGTTAGGATTTGGATGCTGACGCCGTCACCTTAAGATGAAGAGGTGGATTCGGACTCTACTAGACGATCAAGGAAAGACTCAACACATTTACACCTGACGGCGTCATGTGTTAAGAAAAGTAGGCCGTCAGGTGTTAAGCTAAAGAGAGACGGCCCAGAAGGTTTAAAGAGTGACGGCGTCAGAAGTAGATCTAGGTGATCCGAAAACCCTAGACACGGCGAGTTAACGGCGTCAAGGTCTATATCCTGACGCCGTCAGAGTGTAAAATCTATATATACTTTTCCAATTTTCATTCATGAAGTGTGTAACTTTTGGGAGAACTTTAGGGATAAACCCTAGCTCGAATTCTCAGCCTTTTTCAAGGGTTTTTCACCCTTGTTTCATCTATGATTAATTAAAAGATGAGTCTTCCTTCAAATCATTCAGTATGTCTATGTGTTGCATGATTATATCTTATGTTTGTCTTTTAATTAACATGTTAGGCTAGGTTTCTCTTGTGTTTGCTTAGATCTAATGAAACCTAGCTATTGATTACTTGTTATTGGTTTGTTATTTATTGTTGTGGGTGGGTGATGTCGATGTTAGGTTAAGAAAACTGGCTAACTTCCTATTGGTAAATTGCTTGAACGTCTTAAGAAACATGAATCGGATGTGTACTACGATTATATGGTTGTATTTAATGCATAGGTAATTACTAGTGATTTCATAGTTTTTGGATACTAAACGTGTCGCTATAGAATGAAGTTTGCACTTATAGTGTTAGGAAGATCGTACACGGCCCTACGAATAGTTTAAAGGAATACAACCCGTCATCCACACAATTGTAACAAACCAATTAACCGGTAAAAGATAGCTAGGGAGTAAGGAAATCTAAGTAAACACACTTTTCTCCATATAAGTTTCACAACCACATTTATTTTCTTGTTATTTTATTTTATTTGCAATTATAGTTAATTAGGTTAGTTGACTAGCAACTAATTCCGCCCACTCTTCCAAATACCCGAGATTTTACTTGCTTTCATAAAATATAAAAATACAAAAAGAATCATCCCTCAATCCTTAGACCTAAATTAGAGTATTTTTCAATCCTAACGACACTATTCGCCGAGAGAACGATCAATCCCCCGGTACTTGCCACTTCACTATACTACATCGGTCAGGTACACTGCTTGGTGGGGATTACAAGCTTCTCAAGATCCTTTGAGAGGTAAAACCTACTGCGTAGGTCGCAAACCACACGCATCAGTAACGGTGTTTACTATCGTTTCATCTGGGGATTAAATTCATTTCGGATCAGAGGGTTAAATCACCTAGATCTATCTTACACCTTGTCCTATCCAAAACTATTGTAAAGTCGTGGGTTCATCGGTACGAAGATGTAAGAGTCGTTAAGTGCCTCTACTAACATGGACAAGTCCAGCGGATGCGGCATGGTCAGATCTTACACCCCTCTACTTCCGTTAAGCGTATAGCATTGGTAGGTGGTCCTAGGGATTCGCACATGTATGGTGATATTGCTATCACCAAGTCACATCCCTATCGGCTTGCTTCCTAGGGTTAATTCCACAAGCCTCTAAGGAACAACCAACGCTAAACACTACGGGAACTAGAGTGTCCTAAGACTCAACGTGAAAGTATACAAACAAAACTGATAATAAATTAGAAATAAAGATCAAATAATAAATTACTAATTAATTAAGACTACGCCGTAATCTATTATATCTCTACGCCGTAGTTAAATAAATGACTACGCCGTAGTTAAATAAATGATTACGCCGTAGTTAATTAATTAAACTAAAAAAATAATTAAATAAAACACAATAGGCACCACGACAATCAATAATCATGCAGAATCAATATTGTGATCAAGAATAATGAAACTTAATTATTAATGAGTGTCGAAGTTAAATTACATATTGTGCTAGATAAATGCTTTTGATTCCCTAGTCGAATACCGGGGCAAACCCCGAAGAATTTGCCCCTTAATAGCCACGAACCACCTGCTGCCTTTCTTGTCTGGTACGGCTATAGGAACCAAAACCTTTAATTCACCAAAAGATAATGATAACCTCGTATCTAATTCTCTATAGATAATAATTAACTTTGAGATTGTCCAAGTTTGGCCCTTGATCTTGCGCCATATTACACTTTCGGCCCAATTAGTACTTTTCTTCATTGATTCACGTATAACACATAAATATGTGTTATAATTAATATCAAACTTCATGCCATTTTAACACATTTGGCCCCTGGAGTTAAACAACTTCGCGCCCAAGTTATAAACTACGGCGTAGGTCCAGGACAAACTACGTCGTAGGTCTTCGTTAACACATTTACGTCGTAGCCCTATGACTAGCTATGGCGTAGTCTTCTTAAAATATCTCCTACGCCGTAACTCAATGATTTGTTACGGGCGTAGGGCTCTTATCTTCATTATTACGCCATAGTCCAATCACTAACTACGGCGTAGCTTGGTAGTTTTCTCAATTACGCCGTAGCTTCGTTGCTTGCTACGGCGTAGTCTTCATTACTTGAGGTATAAATCATCTAACGGTATAGTTTCATCACTTAACTAGACCGCAGTGTTTATGTCTTCATAATAACTTCAAGCGTAATTCCCATTTTTAAGCCAATAAATCATCAATAACGTACTTTTGCTCATCTTTACCCTGAAATATGAGTGTATATCCTTCATATGAATAGAAAAGATGATCAATTCAGGAGGAAATTAATGCATAAATCATGGGTAAATTTGACGTTATCAAATATCCCCCCACTTGAACTCTACTTGTCCTCAAGTAGACCTTTTAAATTATTCTAAAAGATATCTCCCAAGATGTTTTGGAAGATATGAGTTTAAAAATTACCTAAGCTAGAAATATCCAACCCGAGCACCTCATGAAAAGGGAATTGAAATCACACTCTCTCTCACTAATCTATGTGTTTATTTTGGGATGATCACTCAACTACTCAGTCATGGCGAGTATTCTATCATAGGCTTGGCAAAGACACTAATCTCCACCACTAGAGTCTATAAATGCAGCTATTCTAATATGCAAATGGGTTGACATAACAATAAGGCTTACGGGGTTAAATCACTCTCTACCAATACCATTATTCCAGAAAAGGCGACAAAGCCACAAAAGTTCGACCAAATCCATGAACGAGACACCTGTGACTGCTCAATTCCTTAACTCGAATAAACTAAAGGTAAGAAATGACAAGGGTATGATAAAGACATGGAAAAACATTTAAATGGGTGTAAACACAAAGACACGAAACAAATAGTTTTCTAAAGTCCACAATCGCCCCGTCACTAGTCGCATTCAATCCCATAGCAAAATTCGAGGGTAAAGAGTCAAGGGGTTTTCAATATCATCAATATATGAGTTAATGCATATAACATGTAATGTAGTGCCTCATAATCTTCATAAACTAGGCAAATAGGATGCATTAACTCGGCCTTCATCTTCAATGGAAAAAATTTATGTGCTCTAAAATTTTTTAAATTTTGGAAAAATTTGCATATATTTTGACAAAAAAAAACGTAATATCCATTTCTATCTCCCATCCCCCCACTTGAGATGTACAATGCCCCAATTATAGAAATATATATATGAAAATAGAAAGGAGAGATAGAAATAACACGGGTCTATAAAGTATAAGCTTCGCAAGGTGAAAATACTTAACACAATACGACACATAAGCTGATATTGCTATTAGCTATAAACAATAAACAAACGCTTGCTTGCATGCTCTTTATTTATTTATTTTTTTAATTCTTTTCTTTTTTTTCCTTTTTCACTTTTTTTTTTTGATGCAAGACAAGGTATACAAGAAATGAAAAATAAACAATACGAACAAACAAAGCATCCCCCCACTTGAGATCAACTACCATCTAAACCCGATCTTCTACCAAAATCCCTTTATTCAAAACCCACGACTTTCACTAGTGAACCAAAATTAACCAACAATGCCCGGACCGTGGACTATAAGAAACTACAGGGTAAGCTAGGCGATAGGTGTAACGAAACAAATATTGGGTGAACAAAATGAAAGGAAAGGCTCTGAAAGGTGTATCTAGGGGTATCTTGCACTAAAGGTGAGTGCAACAAAAAGAGTTTAACAGGGGGATTGACTAATCGATGTGAAAAGTCAACATATACAATACACAAATTATTGGCTATTTGGGTTTAATCCTAAAATTTGTCTTTTATCCTAGCTGCACCGATTACATTAAGTTACCTCAATGTAATGCTCATTATAATGGTCTCGAAAAGATATACAATGCCAAGTTCTAAAGTCTACTACAGCCACCGGCACACTCATATTTATGGTATTATGTATAAGGGGAAAACGGAAAGGCTTATCCTCACACAATGTAAATAAAGGGTAGGTGTGCTCAGTTTAGATTAATCTAGTTAAGTAATGAAAAACATGTCAAAATTTTATAAATAAAATATTTTTCACTAAAAACTAGAAAAACAAAGGCAAGTAAAATCAGGTGGGTGTTTATTTCTAATCCCTTCCCCCCCACTTGGGTCATACTAAGCATATAAATGAAAAATAGGAAGGGTTAGAAAAGGAACGAAAAACTCCCCTGGATTTGCTCGGTATGATCAAAATACGGCACTTCCCGTAACATGTTTCAAACGTGCCTCCTAGAGCAAGATCCATCTCCATCATCAAATCACCATCTCGGTACTCAATTAGATCGGATATAAAGTGTTTTCTTGTAGCTATGCATCTCATCATATTCCACAAACCTGTGAGCTAGCAAGAAAACTAATACCAACAAAGCATAAATCCGGATAAAAATCAAAATAGCACGAAATGTACAAAATGAAAAATGAAAATAAACAAAACAAAATCTAACTCACTTTCGTAGGAATCACGGTTGCATTTAGCGTACGTAACAAGCCTTTTAAACCACTCGGTGTCCCGAAGTGGACGAGTGAAGTCTCGTGGGGGTTTACAGTGAACACACCCATAAAGTTCATTTAATTACTAATACAAGGTACGGAAAGGTTTGAAAACTTTTTTTTTTTGGAAAAGTTATTGCAACAGGTAATAGCTACGGCGTAATGGATCGGCCCAATTACGTCGTAGTTCAGTTGGACTGAAAATAATTTGCCAGGAATAGGTAGGTGTAACTGGATTGGTCCAGTTACGTCTTAATTGAAAAGTCAAATCAAATACCTGGAATATATAGGTTACGGCGTAGCTAGATCGGCCTAATTACACCGTAGTTATGTTGAATAGGGCGAATGGTCATACTGATTACCAGCTACGGCGTAATGGATCGGCCCAGTTACGTCGTAGTTACTTACTTCTGTAGCTTTGCCCGAACTTTTGACTTTTCTTTCTTGTCCTGAGGAGTTAACGGCCCTCCTCTCTTCTATTCTGGTCTCTAAACCTGCAAACATGATAAACAAACAAACCAAACCAAGAATCAATCCTAAAATCTAATAAAAATGTTCAAAAAGTTATAAAATAAAATCAAAAACTAAATCTAGGATAGGGACGGGTGTCTCCCGACGAGCACTTTTCTTTAAACTCCTGAGTCTTTAAGTTAGACTCTTGCTTCCTTCATCAACAAACATCAATCGGACGTCTCCAATTATGTCCATTGCTTTCGTTACCATAGCATGCAAACAACCATCTCCACTTGTTCTTACTTGCTCAAACCTACACACTATCACAACCTCGTGCATTAAATGTGTAAAAATAATAAACATGAGCAACAAGTAAGATAAAACACATAATATAAAATTTTAGATATTGCAGATAGGGTTACGGCGTAGTCCAATTACTAACTACGCCGTAACTAGGCCTGAGAACAGGTTACGCCGTAGCAACCATCACATGCTACGCTGTACGTCCTGTCTGAGGTCAGAAAAAATTTTATAATAAGAACAAGTTACGGCGTAACCATTATTACTATGTTACGCCGTAGGTCAAGATAGAGAAAAATAAACATAGAATTTTAATTAAACAACCAAAAATACGAAGACCGTTCCCCGGCAGCGGCGCCAAAAACTTGATGCAGATTTTACTGACCATGTTTTACATTTATATTTTCTCGTCTACCTATGGTCCACCTTATGCACTAACGGGCAGTGTACCCGGTCGCGTGCAGTGTGGGAATGGTAAGACCGAGGTCGTCTCAAGAACGGTTGACTTCTAGTTGTCTAATTAAAATGATTGTCACATAATAAAGGGGGTTTTATAATATATTTTATTAATGATCAATTGGAGTGGTTCATATGGCAAGCAACTAATGGCAAACAACAAAAGGAATGATAATAGTAATGATCTAATTCTAAAACCGTTGAAAAGGCGGTAGACTCCTAGGGTCAATTTGTCTACCCTATGATCCTATATTCCTCACCAAGGTAATGATTAGTGACCAAGGGTCATCTGGTAATCTATTCTCAGTGATAAAGGTAACGGTGTTTACTATCGTTTCATCTGGGGATTAAATTCATTTCGGATCAGAGGGTTAAATCACCTAGATCTATCTTACACCTTAACCTATCTAAAACTATTGTAAAGACGTGGGTTCATCGGTAAGAAGATATAAGAGTCATTAAGTGCCTCTACTAACATGGACATGTCTAGCGGATGCGGCATGGTCAGATCTTACACCCCTCTACTTCCGTTAAGCGTATAGCATTGGTAGGTGGTCCTAGGGTTAATTCACACATGTATGGTGATATTGCTATCACCAAGTCACATCCCTATCGGCTTGCTTACTAGGGTTAATTCCACAAGCCTCTAAGGAACAACCAACGCTAAACACTACGGGAACTAGAATGTCCTAAGACTCGACGTGAAAGTATACAAACAAAACGGATAATAAATTAGAAATAAAGATCAAATAATAAATTACTAATTAATTAAGACTACGCCGTAATCTATTATATCTCTACGCCGTAGTTAAATAAATGACTACGCCGTAGTTAAATAAATGATTACGTCGTAGTTAATTAATTAAACTACAAAAACAATTAAATAAAACACAATAGGCATCACGACAATCAATAATCATGCAGAATCAATATTGTGATTNAACACAACCCTTCTCCAAAAGATAATGATAACCTCGTACCTAATTCTCTATATATAATAATTAACTTTGAGCTTGTCCAAGTTTGGCCCTTGATCTTGCGCCATATTACACTTTCGGCCCAAGTAGTACTTTTCTTCATTGATTCACGTATAACACATAAATATGTGTTATAATTAATATCAAACTTCATGCCATTTTAACACATTTGGCCCCTGGACTTCAACAACTTCGCGCCCAAGTTATAAACTACAGCGTAGGTCCATGACAAACTACGCCGTAGGTCTTCGTTAACACATTTACGTCGTAGCCCTATGACTAGCTACGGCGTAGTCTTCTTAAAATATCTCCTACGCCGTAACTCAATGACTTGTTACGGGCGTAGGGCTCTTATCTTCATTATTACGCCGTAGTCGAATCACTAACTATGGCGTAGCTTGGTAGTTTTCTCAATTACGCCGTAGCTTGGTTGCTTGCTACGGTGTAGTCTTCATTACTTGAGGTATAAATCATCTAACGGTGTAGTTTCATCACTTAACTAGACCGCAATGTTTATGTCTTCATAATAACTTCAAGCGTAATTCCCATTCTTAAGCCAATAAATCATCAATAACGTACTTTTGCTCATCTTTACCCTGAAACCAAAATAGGAAGAAATAAGAGTGTATATCCTTCATATGAATAGAAAAGATGAGCAATTCAAGGGGAAATTAACGCATAAATCATGGGTAAATTTGACGTTATCAGCCCCTTCACAAACGGTGGCCCTATACGGTTGCCCCACTTGCACATGCTAATCACCACCACTGTCTACGGATTCACTTATCTCATACTTAGTGAGTTATAGGAAACTTAATTCATTGTGTACTTGTGAAGAACTAGGAATTTCTTAAGTGATTATACCGTGCTTTTGGAGCTTGCTTAAGACCTCAAAAAGCCTTTTATAAATTATAACCTTGTGCTATTAGCTTAGCTATGATTTTTGACACCATATCATCTTTATCTATTTTGAAAGATTCATTTTGTTCCAATGATTAGTTGACTCTTTGGTTGAGGAACTAACGTCCAAAAATCATTTTTATCAAATTGGTTTTAATCATAGCTATGACCTATGATTCATGTTTTATGGCTTTGTTTACATTCTACGGTTCTATGGTTTACACAAGACGTTTCTTTTATTTTGAACTTTTGATCTTAATGTTCTTTCATTAATGTTTCCAATGATACCATCTAATGGATGACATTTGGATTTTAATATAGACAATTTTTATATTTAATAGTTCATCTTCCTTGCCATTATCTAAGCTTTCTTGTCTTACCACTTTATGACTTTCGACTAAGTCATCATCTACCAAAGGTGATGTCTTAGAGGGAGGTGGACTTTCGTCGAGTGTTACGTTCAATGATTCCTCGACTCTTTGGGTTTCTTTGTTAAAAACAATATAAGCTTTGCTATTTTTGGGAAAATCCAAGAAATACACCTTCATAAGACTATGGGTCGAATTTTGGTGAGATAATCCTTGGTGTTTAGTATAAAGCATTTACTTCCAAATACTCCAAAATATTCTAATGTGCGATATGTTCCTTTGTATTATTCGTATGGAGTTTTATTTAAGAGTGGTCGAATAGAGACATGATTTAAAATATAAGTTGTTGTGTCAAAGGCGTTATACCAAAACTTTTGTGGAGTATTTTGTTTATCAAATTTGCAAGCATCACAAAAGTGTTGGTCATCTCATCACTTAGGAAATTCTTAGTTAGCTTACTTGTAGACAAGTATTAAGTGAGTTTTACTCAAGAGTTTCAAGTGTCTATGCCCAAGAGTTTGAGGAATCATTTAATGCAATGAAACACCTTACGTCTCGTAAACGTTGTCATGTGGAAATCCTTTGACCATAGTGGTTACAATTTCCATTATAACAAACTAGGATGATGGTACTTCTTAAGGCATGGAAGACTAATACTAAGTAAGATAAATTCTAATCTATAAACGAGAACAATATTGAGTGAGTTGAAAGAGATCGTACCTTTTTAGAGATGCTACCAAGAATAACATTTCATTGTGCATTTCATCCTAACTTGTAGGAAAGCTTAGGTACTCAAATACTCATGGATCCGAGATGGTCAGATAAACATATTTATAGGCACATGGTAAAAATGGAGACACGAAGTATAAGAGTATTGATATTCTTTGACTTTTATCATTAACTTTGATAAAGAGTTACTTCTAAATTTCTCTCCTAGGTTTCACATACTTTATTTGCTATGACTTACTAGTTGATGGTGCATTTGAGTTAAATCCTAACCCGGTTTTATCTCTAAATGACTTTTGACTTTTTAATAAGTTTTCAAAGGATTTAGAGCTTTCTTCAAATTTAGCCAACATTTTTCCTTTTTCATTTTGTCTTTTAATTTCATGTTTGTAGTCTTGACATATTTTACATTCTAGATCAATTTCAATATTACTCTCAAGTATAAACATTTTATCTTCTAACATTATTTCTTTTTCAAAATTGTTCTCTAAGAGATTTTGATGATTCATTGTTAAAGATTGTTTTTAGGTCCATATTACACAAATGTTTAGACTCATTTTCTAATTTTGAGAATTCTAAACTGAATGTATCATAGCAAGTGTTCGGTTTCAAATTGTACCTTGCTTATAGTTTTATTTATTTGACAATCACAAACCGGATAGTCATTATCATCTTCGTCCGTGTCGCTCCATGATTTGTAAATGAGTCCTCTTCGAGCTTGACATATGTTTTCTTCGTCATTAATACCTTCATTAAAAACATTCGAACTCGTAGCACTTGTATTTATTCCAACTAAGTGTCTATCCATTAGTTTTTCTAAAACGACTAAGTCATATGCAAGATCAAATTGATCATCCTTGACTTGACATATTTCTCGATGAAAGTTTAAGAGATTTTTTCAAATATCATTGGCCGTTTGACAAAAATACACTCTTTCATATTCAATTATTGGTAAAGCTTTAAAGATTNCATATTACACAAATGTTTAGACTCATTTTCTAATTTTGAGAATTCTAAACTGAATGTATCATAGCAAGTGTTCGGTTTCAAATTGTACCTTGCTTATAGTTTTATTTATTTGACAATCACAAACCGGATAGTCATTATCATCTTCGTCCGTGTCGCTCCATGATTTGTAAATGAGTCCTCTTCGAGCTTGACATATGTTTTCTTCGTCATTAATACCTTCATTAAAAACATTCGAACTCGTAGCACTTGTATTTATTCCAACTAAGTGTCTATCCATTAGTTTTTCTAAAACGACTAAGTCATATGCAAGATCAAATTGATCATCCTTGACTTGACATATTTCTCGATGAAAGTTTAAGAGATTTTTTCAAATATCATTGGCCGTTTGACAAAAATACACTCTTTCATATTCAATTATTGGTAAAGCTTTAAAGATTATTATCTTAACCTTAATGTTTTTGTCAAATTTGAGATAATTATCATGATTTTCAAAACTTATTTTTGTTGGTTTAAAATCACCAATTGAAATAATATGCCAAAGATCTTGATCTATTGATTTCACATAGTTTTCAAATTTATCTTTCCATTCAAGAAAATTTTCTTTTTCAAATAGCGGTGGTCTTTGTGTAGATTGCCCTTTTTTGAGGTTTTCAAAATCCATGGATCGATCAAGTTTTAAAGTACAATATATTTTAAAGATCTTGAGTAACGTAGCTCGGATACCAATTGTGGAAAACTAGAAGGGGGGTTGAATAGTTTACCGCTTTTTAATTTAATTATCTTTAAAAAGTTTGCGTGTAATCGACAACTAAAACTAATAGACAATAAGTAATATGTAAGAGTAAAGTAAGAAACGATCAAACCACAACACGGATGTTTATAGTGGTTCGGCTACAAGGACTCTTTTTCCTTGCCCTACTCCACTCCCCGAGTATCCAACTAGAGAGTTTCCTTCACTAGTCAACAAGCTCCTTTCATCGGCGGAGAAAACCTTACACGTCGCTTACACAAGATTACCGACACAAAGCTAGATGTCAAGTTCTTTTACAAGGGTACAACCACTCCCGTCACTCTATGTATTTTGAGGACTACAATAATAACCGATCACTACTTGAAAAGATACAATCAAATGAAGTATAAACTATAGGATTTTACTCAATGCTAAGCTAACAAGTCATGCAACGTTGTGTTGAAACTTGTAACCTTTCGGATGAACTTGTGAACTTCTTTGCTACAAAAGAGTGTCACACAAATGAAACACTACTGAGTTAGATGAATGAAATGAGAGTGTATATGCAATTTATAACTATGAGTGATGATTGACTTCTTGGATGTGGCTTGCTATTTATAGGCAAAACAAACCAGCACACCCACAGATCAGGCGGAACCAAATCAAGGGTTCCGCCCTTGTATCCCAAGGGTTCCGCCAGATCTGACAGAATTCCTTCCGAGAAATCTTTCCATATCTATGACAAGTCTAATCAAGATCCTTCAAAGTCAACTTCAAGATTTGTAGTGTGTACATCTACACAAAATATATCTTACAAAGATCCTTTAAAGGACATGTATGATGCAAAGCATGATGTAAATATATATTTCTAAATTTAGACTTTTATTAACATGAAAGTGAACTTGTAAAAGTATTTATGTAGCAACTTGGAAAAATGTTTGTATGATGTGTTTAGTAAGTAATTGAGTTACTAAAAATGTTTGAAGACTTATAACATAACAAGACACATTGTTTAGTAAAACTTACTAAATATGTTTTGACACTTAATATGCTATCAACATTATAAGTTCAACTTGTGAACCATGTATCAAAGGAAATGTTTACTTTGAAATAAAGATTATATATGTAAGACTTATACTATACTTATGTTTTGCTAAAAATAAAGTTTACACTTTGTCGACAACAAAATATTAGCAAAGATCGTAAAATATAAATAACGTTTTTAGGCGATACTTGTATTAGTATAATTATTAGTTTTGGGTTAGTTGACTAGCAACTAATTCCGCCCACTCCTTCAAAACACAGAGATTTTACCTGCTTTCATAAAATATAAAAATACAAAAAGAATCATCCCTCACCTTTAGGCTTAAATTGACATACACTTCAACCTAACGACACTATTCCCCTATAGAACGATCAATCTCCCGGACATACCTATACTATACTACAATGATTAGGTACACTGCCTGGAGGATTGCAAGCTTCTCAAGATCCCTTGAGAAGTAAAACCTTTTGTGAGCCCGCAAACCTCGCATCAATGTCTAAGCATTAAGTGCACAAACTTGTCAACCTTTTACTCCTACTTATGAACCTATTTATATAGAAGTGTTTTACAACTGTTATTGATGAAGACAAAGATGACATAAGCTAGTTTGCACAAAATACTTACGTATTTTAACTCTGTTACACTTATCTATTTTGGTCATAGGACAATGTTGCTTTCTGAATAGCAGTGATGACACTGCTTTGGTATTTAGTCATTCAGAGTAAGTTTGACATTTGCTCGATAAGGACTCTCCCTTATACGTTTCAAACTTATCCCGTCATTCCTTCAGTCTTAAGGTCTTGAGTCTTCAGTCTTCATATTTGTTGAGGAGACTTAGGGTTCAATGACTTATTGTCATCACTCCCTGAACCTATCACCTTCTTCTTTCCTTCATGTATCATTCACTGAGTTTCGCCTCATTGAATGGAAAGTTTTTCTTCTTAGACTTATCCAGAGCTTCTTGATGACAACTCACTGAGTGACTGTTCACTCAGTGACTTAAATGTTGTTTAAGGTTATACGACACTTAGGATATTTTCTATTCAAATCCTTGTTTGATGACACTAGGGTACTGAATGAACCCAACATGTTCTTTACTCACTTTACCCGAAATAAGCGTCATAGAGTTTTAGGCAAACATAATTGTTTTCTTTTCTACAAACAAATGATATTTCTATTAACTTTTTTTTTTTCTTTTTTTTAATTGATTGTGGTTTGTAAACATTTTTTATTTTATTATTTATTTATTTATTTGAAACAAGCAATATAATCACATAAACATTTAGGTTGTGTGTAATGGGAGGCACCACCACCCGTGGTTGGCATTTCACCATTCGCTGTCACCATTACGACCACCCCTCACCGTGCATGGCCCCCACTTTTGCCACTTGTGTACCGGTGCAAACCAACATACGTTGTGCTAACTTTTATGTGTGTGAGTATTGAGGGTATATAGTTGGGTACGTTTGTGTAAGGCAATTAATAAAACGGAACTATAACCGAACCGAGTTTGTATGAGTGAACTAAATTGTAGTTGTTTACAAAAACTGACCAGGCGCACCCTGCAAACCATGCTCGCCTCTCTCCTCATGACTTTGCCTCTCTTCTCAAAATCTGCAAAAGTGTTGGTTGTATTTCAGCAGTGTTTTAATGATATCGTTTTTGAAGATATAACATTTACTTATTTTAATATCTACTCGTCTACTCTTATTTAATATTTACAAGTACTTGTTGTCTTTATGTGAGGCGCACAAGAAAAAGGAGGGGGCACTTAGTTACTATAAGTACACATAGGGTTTTTGGTTTGTAAGTAACTTTTTTTTAGCGAGGCGC
Source organism: Artemisia annua (assembly GCA_014162995.1). Lineage (NCBI taxonomy): Eukaryota > Viridiplantae > Streptophyta > Magnoliopsida > Asterales > Asteraceae > Artemisia > Artemisia annua. The sequence goes on along the minus strand of LBNU01012771.1, from coordinate 56,028 downwards.
AAAAGGAGGAGGGCACTTGGGTATTATAACTGCACTTAGGGTTTTGATTTGAATATGTTTTTTGTTACTTTAGTGAGGCGCACAAGGGGAGGGTGAACACTTGAGGTATTATAATTGCGCTTGGATTTTTGGTTTGTAACTATGTTCTGGTTTATTTTATTTTATTTTATTTTATTTTTCTTCTTTAGTGAGGTGCACAAGAAAGAAGGGAACTAGGTTCTTATAAGTGTGCTTGAGGTTTTATTTTGTCTTTTATTTAGGCGCATAAGACTTTAGAGTGCCCATGGACATTTTATATTGAAAATGAAGCGCACATGGCGTGAATGCGCCTAGTATAATGAACTTTTGATGTGAAAGATGTCTTACATCTAATGGATGCTCGTCCGAAAGTCCATTTTGGTAAAACATGCGTGCGCCGTTCATTATGAAAAACTAGTATAATGAATGGTTCATATAAGAGCACTAGGTGTCGTTGTAATATTTAACACGCTATTAGTATGCTACCTCAACGCCACATCATACTCCTCCCAATAACACACCAATCAATCAAACACCTTCCCTCATAACACACCACTAACATGTTATTGGGTCCCACAAAATACCCAACTAAAAATACTCACTCACTTACAATACACACACACACAGAAAAAAAAGGCGCACAAAAAGTTGCCTCTTTCTCCATTGGCGTGAGTCACTCGAGTGGCTTATTTTGGTTTGGCTTGTGTTTGGCGCCTAGGAGGGTAAGGCGAATGGCATGCCAATGGTATTGATTTGGAGCATTTGGCGTGTAAATGAAGACGACACCGAGTGCTCTAAGAAATTTTCTTTGGCTGGCCACAATAAGCATAAGGACCGAGTCGGTCGAGGTCTATGGAGTCGGTCGGCCTTGTTGGGGGAACTCGGTCGCGACCAAAAAAAACAAGAAACATACTCCCACTCGGTCTCAACCTCGACCGAGTGGTTTACAAGGTTTTTTTTTTTTTTTTTTTTCTCGTTTGGCAAGAGTAAAAAAAAACTTAAACCGTTTACACACTATATACCACATTCAAACATTACTTATATTAGTACTTAAAATTGAAATACACGTTAAACTTAAAATACGAACTACAACCAACATTAAACTAAGAAACGGAAATTAAAACCCATAAGAAGTACTACGATTAAACATAAAACTACGAATCAATAAAACGAATCATCCGACACATAGCCCTCGTGACTCGAAGCACTCGAATCGTCGTCATTCGTTGGCACACGGTCTATTCCATTTTCTATTTGCCATGCACAACGAGCGTTTCTCAGAGCCTGTTTATCTCGTAAGTACTCCTCACGAGCTCTTCTCTCATCTTCTTCCTCTGCTTCAGCACGTAACACTTCTTGCATATCTTGCTCATACAGTTCTTCAGCAGTCAACGCACGTGCATTGGGTTGGTTTTGTAGTGGATTGTTTGTCGGTCGATTGTTCACCGGTTGATCTGGTTGTTGTTGGAATACCGGAAATATGGCTTCCGATGGAGTGCTCACCGGTTCATTTGCTGGAAACTGCTGGGAGAAGTCGTGTTCACTTGGGAATTGTTGCCCGAAGTCACGGTGACTTGGGAATTGTTGCCAGAAGTCACGGTGAGTTGGGAATTGTTGTGAGAAGTCTTTGCGAGACATTGTTTGAGAATTATGTATGAGAATTATGTGTGAATTATGTGTAAATTGTGTGTGAATTGTGTGAGCAATAATGAGCTGTGAATGGGTGTTAAATAAGCTCATAAATCCCGCCCATTGATTTGAACTTGAAATTCAGAAAAATCCCGCCCACCCACTTTTGAATTTTAAACGTTTAAAAAAAGCCAGCCCACCCACTTTTGAATTTTAAACGGTTAAAACAATCCCGCCCATGTATTTGAATTTTAAATGTTAAAAATAATCCCGCCCATGTATTTGAAATTTAAACGTTAATACACCCCTATATAAAGCATACATTATCATAGCATTTTGCATACACTTCACTTTCTAAAGCATACACTTCACTTCTAAATCATTTCACAATGAATCATCTTTGGTCAATAGAAGAAGAGAGCTTGCTAGCTAACGTATGGCTTGATGTTAGCGAATCTACAGGCCTTGTGAACGAACGTTCTTTTTGGAACGCCGTTATACAAAGGTTCAACGATCAGACTAATGCTGAGCACCGTACTAAAAATAGTATTATGGCTCAATGGAAAAGAATCAACCTAGAATGTCTTAGGTATAATGCTATTTACCAAGAGTTGGTGCGTACAAGTGAAGACCCTTGTCGTCTCAGAAATGCAAACCGAATTTATTTTGAACGCTATGGGAGAGGGATATACTATCAACATGTGTGGTTCATTTTGAGAAACACACATCCATGAGAAGCACACCAGCCATAATGGTGTTTTATGTTATGTATTTCCGTATCGTGTTTTATGTCATGTGTTGTCATGTAATGTTTGCGTTTAATTTTTAGTTGTTTAATTCCGCATCGTTTCGTTTATGTAATCTCTACGTTTTATTAATGCAATTAATGTTTTATTAAGTTATTAATAAAAAAAATAAAAAATAAACTTGGTCGCCCTTGTTGTGGCACTGAATCGCCTGTAGGTCGCTGGAGAGAGAAAACTGACGTGGCAGAGAAAAATAGGAGGATTGACCCTCCTTATTGTGCCTAGCCTTTTAGTTTTATATGTATGGTTCGGTGGTCAATGCAATAAGTACTTACTGAGATTAGTTTGATTAATAAGTACTTACTGAGATTCTTTACCCAAAAAAAAAAAAAAAAAAAAAAAAAAAAAAAAATACTTTGACTGGAATTAGTTTTACGGTGTACTTTTGCAGTTAAAAGAATACGAGTGTAAACAATGCTATAAAACTAAATTGCACCCCTCATAACTTGAACTTATTAAAGAATAATAATATTATTTCAATTAGAAAGAGCCAATGTAAATTGACATTTAGAGTAGTAAAACATATGTTGGATGGTTGGATGGATAATAGACACGTAAATGAAAACCTTTTTCTATACTCATGAATGACGAGTAGCCGTCGTCATGTATAATAGAGGAATCAGTATTGGACTAGTATGGTATGATTAATTATATATTATATGGTTGAGTGGCTGTGCCAGCAATGGATTGAATTATATAAAGAGGGAAGAATGATCAAAGCTTGTTCCCCTGCTGTGATAAAAGGTAACTTTGATTTTAGGAGGGTGTGGATCCCACCAATCTGACCCCAATACCTGGACTGATAAGGTTTGGGCCCCACCGTCATTCAAATATCTATTTTTTATATGTAAAAATAATTCTTTAATTTGACCCATACAATATGACATTGACCATTGTCACAAAACGTACTTGTTTATTCTTAGCTAGTTAGCTTCACATACATTTCCTGCCCAATAATCACTTTAATCCAATAACCTCAAAAAAAAAGAAGGATGCTACATTAATAAAATTTTTAGAAAAAAAAAATTCACAATAAAATATGACATGCATTCATTAGATAATAATATATGTATAGGAAAATGATTTAGATATCATCTCTCTTTGGAAAAAAAAAAATACAGATTGTCTTATCGTTACATAGTTTTTTTATTTGTTTATATTAGACCAAATTCTAGTAATATGATAGAATAAATAGATATTTTTTGAGAATAAAACTTAATAGTTAGAAGCTACGTCCTATATGGCTATGTTTGCAAAATGTTTTTTCAGCTACAACTCATGCCAAAATATCTCTGAAATTTCTTTGTTTCTTTACTAGGTTTTTCAAACTTTGATGAATTTTATAAGCAAAACAAATAATTGTCGGCAGAATGGTTATTCAAATTTTTTGAATATGCTGTATCATTCCCTCTAAATCAATAGCTCTTTTTTATTAACTCATGCATCACGTGTAAATTTTATTTTGATAAATGTGAACAAACACTTTAAAATTTTGACAATTCTCTAGTATGTACTGAATTAGAGAATTATCAAATTTGATCATAAAAATTTTGAGTTCAGGTTAATAGTACTTTGGATGTCATGCTTTAAAACATAGTCAAACACATTTTTTACTCAATACTCATGGATAACCTTTATCCATCATTAAATCATGATACAATATCTGTGATTACATTTTCCCATTTTGCATTTGGTGAGAAGTTAACAAAAGTTTTTTAATATTCATAGTTAAGAAAATGTGAGATACCACACATACGATTACACATGTTAGCTAGTCACGACAATTTAAGTGCCAATGTTTATTTGCCATTTTGATATATAATCTGTTAAAAATGTGAACAGCACTGAAAAAAAGACGTCATCCTATACTGTATTTTTACTGCTGGTCAAAATAAGGTAATATCACTTTCAAACTACATAGTATTGACTAAAATAACGGAATATCATACGGCATTGTTGCAGGAGCAAATAAATTACTACTACTATTTTATATGCCCTTTTTACAGAATTGTTTAATTTATGATTTCAAACGATATAAAGTCAAAATAATGACAATCATACTGCTGGAAATTGTTAAATCAAAAGAGCAAATAATTCATAGTAAATACCAAAATGGAACCTTTTTCTTTTTCCATGTAATGATTAAAACCAACAATACAACCTGTTAAAAATTGTCTCTCCAAACACTTTTGTAAATCCTCATAAATAATCACACAAAAATTATAAAAAATCAGCATAATTATGATAACAAAAAAAAATATTAAAATTTCCAAAATTTTGGAGCAAATCAAACCTGCTGTTTTACAATCAATTTTAGCAACGCTATCAGTCGTGAACAGAAATCAATCACGACTGATGGCTAGTTGTATCATGTGGATCATCGCCAGCGTGATGCGATTGAGATCCACTCGCCTGTTGTTCAGACCCACCTGGTCCGAAAATAGGCCTGTAAGGACTCAATCCAGCTAACATACTAAATTGTCCTTCCGTAAACCCCCCACCACCACTACTTCCCGCCCCGAGCCCGGTCGTTAATTGCTGACCGGGCAATAACGCGACCGGGGTCGGGAAGTTCATAAAATGCAAACCCGTAGATACCGTCCCTCTATAAACAGCCGCGTTATTAACCGCGGCTGGAAAAGTCCATATCGGATCCCCCGTCATTCCTTGATGTTGATTAGAATTCGCAACCATCCAAAAATTCGCAGGAATCGAACCATGATTCGCACTCAAAGAACCCGAGCCACCCGAACTAGATTGCATCATATAATTCCCCATTTGCTGGCCTGGTAACTCGCTCTCCTGCCTACGTTTCCTACTAACACTCTCTTCTTGCTCCAACTCAATAGAATTATCCCTATTTTCTTGCTTGGTTTGTAATATCTGATGCAAATTAGTACCAGACCCAAAATTTAGCAAATTTGAAGCAGTATTATCAGATGAAGATAACCCAATACCCGGAAAAAGGTTCCTGTTTTGTGGGAGCGTAAAATTCGGGTTAAAGTACCCGGATCGGATCTGTGAAGGGACAGACATACTTGACCCCGAACTACGTAGTGAAATATTTAAGGAAGTGAAGTTAGCTGGTATTGTTCCAGTCCCAGTGGCGGCTATGACGGCTGGTTCAGCTTGTTGTAGCAGCCACTCTATAGTTTCACCATCAGTTTTATGACCAAGTTCACGTGTGAGCTGAAAAACTCTGGCGGCACAGAGCGCGGGCATTCTTATACGACGGCCTCGGCCGTCAACTTTTGTGTGTCGGTCTTTTGTTGATGTTCTTTTTGGAGCTAGTTTTTTCGAGGGTTCTGTTGACGTGGCAGCACTTGTAGTTACTATTTGGAGATTGTTGTTAGTTTCGCTAGGGCGAGAGGACGACGACGCTTCGTCGTCCTTTTTTTCGAGTAGTTGGAATGGGAAATTCGGGCGATGGTGGAAATGATCATCACCACCATCCATAATCACATGAGACGATAAATAGATAAATAGATAAATAGATAGATAGATAGATAAATAGACGGATAAATAAAAATCTGTCTAGACACAGATTTTTATAAATATTTTTTTAGGGTTTTGCTAGTTTTTGAATATATGATACTAGCTACATATAGTATGAAAATTGATCTAGGAAATGGTTTAGTACAAATTTTTTGAGGGTTTGAGGGATATGTGAAGAGAGAGAGAAGCTAGCTAGGGGGGATAATGAGGAGGGCAAGCTTTAAGCAACAAAGATAATGAGTGGGAATTATATGGGTGAGCTTTAAAAAGCAATAAAATATAGGAAATAAAATGAATGTTGATAATTCAGAATGAGAGAAAAGGGAACATGGAACTACTAACATTAACAAGCTAAGGTTGAATTTGAATTATTTTTGTTTGGCTGACTGACTATTCAAAGATAGCATAAGTTGGTTATCGCTTATCATTAATGATGATTTGAAATGGTATTTTGCTACTGAGAATGGGGAGTGAACACTATTGGTGTTGTTAAATATTGACAACGTGAATCAGTCTAACTTGAGTCTAGATGATTAAGAAATTTAGTAGTCTTAAAATTACTGTTTCAGTGGTTGAGTTAGTTTAAGTATTGTTTTCAAATTTTGTACTTATTAAATTAAACAAGATGTCATGACATATATCCTCTTTTTGTAATCTTATTGTCCATTTAAATACGTACTCCGTATTAGATATCACAATTTAATTACTCCGTAATAACCACTTCTGTTACTTATCTCAATCAACATTATTAGTAATTTGTCAAATTAAATGAAAGCTTAGATATTGAATAACAGTTAAAACTATCTTTTTGTATTTTCTGTCAAAATGAAAGTTGTAATAAGTATACCTTTTTTTATCTTTGATTTTTTGTTTGATAGACAAATAGTCTTGTAACGGGTGAAATATTGCTAACATTGGTAATCTTGCTTTTGCGGAAAATATTCCTTGACTCTAATGTGTCATTTCCATAGGAAAACTTAACTTGCAAGTGTCAAAAGGATAAATAGATGGTCTATTACCATCTTCATTGTATTTTAGATATNAATACTCATGGATAACCTTTATCCATCATTAAATCATGATACAATATCTGTGATTACATTTTCCCATTTGAATTTTGTGAGAAGTTAACAAAAGTTTTATAATATTCATAGTTAAGAAAATGTGAGATACCACACATACGATTACACATGTTAGCTAGTCACGACAAATTAAGTGCCAATGTTAATTTGCCATTTTGATATATAATCTGTTAAAAATGTGAACAGCACTGAAAAAAAGACGTCATCCTATACTGTATTTTTACTGCTGGTCAAAATAAGGTAATATCACTTTCAAACTACATAGTATTGACTAAAATAACGGAATATCATACGGCATTGTTGCAGGAGCAAATAAATTACTACTACTATTTTATATGCCCTTTTTACAGAATTGTTTAATTTATGATTTCAAACGATATAAAGTCAAAATAATGACAATCATACTGCTGGAAATTGTTAAATCAAAAGAGCAAATAATTCATAGTAAATACCAAAATGGAACCTTTTTCTTTTTCCATGTAATGATTAAAACCAACAATACAACCTGTTAAAAATTGTCTCTCCAAACACTTTTGTAAATCCTCATAAATAATCACACAAAAATTATAAAAAATCAGCATAATTATGATAACAAAAAAAAATATTAAAATTTCCAAAATTTTGGAGCAAATCAAACCTGCTGTTTTACAATCAATTTTAGCAACGCTATCAGTCGTGAACAGAAATCAATCACGACTGATGGCTAGTTGTATCATGTGGATCATCGCCAGCGTGATGCGATTGAGATCCACTCGCCTGTTGTTCGGACCCACCTGGTCCGAAAATAGGCCTGTAAGGACTCAATCCAGCTAACATACTAAATTGTCCTTCCGTAAACCCCCCACCACCACTACTTCCCGCCCCGAGCCCGGTCGTTAATTGCTGACCGGGCAATAACGCGACCGGGGTCGGGAAGTTCATAAAATGCAAACCCGTAGATACCGTCCCTCTATAAACAGCCGCGTTATTAACCGCGGCTGGAAAAGTCCATATCGGATCCCCCGTCATTCCTTGATGTTGATTAGAATTCGCAACCATCCAAAAATTCGCAGGAATCGAACCATGATTCGCACTCAAAGAACCCGAGCCACCCGAACTAGATTGCATCATATAATTCCCCATTTGCTGGCCTGGTAACTCGCTCTCCTGCCTACGTTTCCTACTAACACTCTCTTCTTGCTCCAACTCAATAGAATTATCCCTATTTTCTTGCTTGGTTTGTAATATCTGATGCAAATTAGTACCAGACCCAAAATTTAGCAAATTTGAAGCAGTATTATCAGATGAAGATAACCCAATACCCGGAAAAAGGTTCCTGTTTTGTGGGAGCGTAAAATTCGGGTTAAAGTACCCGGATCGGATCTGTGAAGGGACAGACATACTTGACCCTGAACTACGTAGTGAAATATTTAAGGAAGTGAAGTTAGCTGGTATTGTTCCAGTCCCAGTGGCGGCTATGACGGCTGGTTCAGCTTGTTGTAGCAGCCACTCTATAGTTTCACCATCAGTTTTATGACCAAGTTCACGTGTGAGCTGAAAAACTCTGGCGGCACAGAGCGCGGGCATTCTTATACGACGGCCTCGGCCGTCAACTTTTGTGTGTCGGTCTTTTGTTGATGTTCTTTTTGGTGCTAGTTTTTTCGAGGGTTCTGTTGACGTGGCAGCACTTGTAGTTACTATTTGGAGATTGTTGTTAGTTTCGCTAGGGCGAGAGGACGACGACGCTTCGTCGTCCTTTTTTTCGAGTAGTTGGAATGGGAAATTCGGGCGATGGTGGAAATGATCATCACCACCATCCATAATCACATGAGACGATAAATAGATAGATAGATAGACGGATAAATAAAAATCTGTCTAGACACAAATTTTATAAATATTTTTTTAGGGTTTTGCTAGTTTTTGAATATGTGATACTAGCTACATATAGTATGAAACTGATCTTGGAAATGGGTTTAGTACAAATTTTTTGAGGGTTTGAGGGATATGTGAAGAGAGAGAGAAGCTAGCTAGGGGGATAATGAGGAGGGCAAGCTTTAAGCAACAAAGATAATGAGTGGGAATTATATGGGTGAGCTTTAAAAAGCAATAAAATATAGGAAATAAAATGAATGTTGATAATTCAGAATGAAAGAAAAGGGAACAGGGAACTACTAACATTAACAAGCTAAGGTTGAATTTGAATTATTTTTGTTTGGCTGACTGACTATTCAAAGATAGCATAAGTTGGTTATCGCTTATCATTAATGATGATTTGAAATGGTATTTTGCTACTGAGAATGGGGAGTGAACACTATTGGTGTTGTTAAATATTGACAACGTGAATCAGTCTAACTTGAGTCTAGATGATTAAGAAATTTAGTAGTCTTAAAATTACTGTTTCAGTGGTTGAGTTAGTTTAAGTATTGTTTTCAAATTTTGTACTTATTAAATTAAACAAGATGTCATGACATATATCCTCTTTTTGTAATCTTATTGTCCATTTAAATACGTACTCCGTATTAGATATCACAATTTAATTACTCCGTATTAACCACTGCTGTTACTTATCTCAATCAACATTATTAGTAATTTGTCAAATTAAATGAAAGCTTAGATATTGAATAACAGTTAAAACTATCTTTTTGTGTTTTCTGTCAAAATGAAAGTTGTAATAAGTATACCTTTTTTTATCTTTGATTTTTTGTTTGATAGGCAAATAGTCTTGTAACGGGTGAAATATTGCTAAGTGACATAGGTAATCTTGCTTTTGCGGAAAATATTCCTTGACTCTAATGTGTCATTTCCATAGGAAAACTTAACTTGCAAGTGTCAAAAGGATAAATAGATGGTCTATTACCATCTTCATTGTATTTTAGATATCGAAAAGGGTTCTCTCACGGGTACCTCTTTTATGTTAGTGGCTCATTTTTAGGCCATTTTTGCTAGTCTGTGAACAGAAAAAATAGTTTTTTTTAATCGTTTTTTGTTCTGTATTTTCTGTCTTTTAATACTTTTGATTTATCAAACTTTATATTCTATGTTGCGTACTTTCAGTTATTTAGTTTTGTAATAGAAACTAAATTATAAAAATTAAAAAAATAAATAAATAAATAAATAAGGGGTGCCCAGGCTACCCAAAATGGCTTGTGAGTGTGTGTGAGAGCGGCAAATCAGGCGCCGCCCTATTTGTGGTAGGGGTGGCTCATGCGTGAGGCACAACAAAAAAGAGACGAACCGCGAGCTTCTCACCATTTTGTTTGTGTACAATTTGTGACCTCCCGTGTGTTTTTATTATTTATTATTTGATTTGTGAGTGTGTGTGGAATATTTTGTAAGGTATGTTTATATAGAGTGATTGTTTTAATAAAAAGTAAGGGGAGTGGTGGCCATTGTGGATGAAAAGTAAGTGGGAGTGAGAGGAAGTAAATGGAGAGCTAAAGCTGAAATGTCGTTAAAGTGAAAGGTGAGAAGGTGTAACAATTATGGGTAGTCTTAGACTAAATATAGTGGTCACAACCACTCACCTTCCAGATAAGCGCCACCTTACCTTTTCTCTCATCTCACTTCCCTACATTTCCGCTCACCTTTCACCCGTAGTGGTCGCTGCTACCCGCATCTTTCATTAAAATGCCAGGTTTATATAAACATACCACACACACTCACAAATTAAATTAAAAATAATAAAAACATCACATTTGGCACAAATGCGAAGAGGTGACCAAGTCATCCTTATTGCTTGGTTTAAGCGTGAGATTGTGTATTGATATTGGGCCTCACGAGTGAGTGGTCACTCCCACTACATGCAGTTTTTGAGAGGCATGTATAACCTAAATCTGTGAGAAAATTACATTCAAAACCTGAAAGGTACAATCAATTATCACTGTTGAACATTTATAGGTTAATAGTTTCTGACGTAAATTTTATACTCGTGCATTTACGTGTAAAAGTTTCATTAAAGTTGTATGAAATAAGGAGGTCCAAATGTTGAATGGATCAAAGTTGACCTAATCAATATTTGGGACCAAAAGAGTCACCTATGTATAATATAGGGATTGAAGTCTTGTATATTCAATAATGCAGGTCATAAATATGACTCATGAATAGTTAATGGACTGTAGTGCTCTGTCCCCGACATGAGGAAATAATAGCAAATAAGCATAAAGAAAAAGAAAATGACTTTGTTGACATCTTTTTCCTGTTATCTTTCGTGAAAGGAATTTCTTTTAACTTTCATTTATGCTTGAATAGTTGAATATATATACCGTATCAATCTTTGCTGTAGAAACTCTACAGTAAAAAATTTACTATTTAAGATACACGTTTAAGGAACATGTTTATTGAACTTTATAGTTTATATATGGCAGGTAAAAGAACTTTTAAACTCATTAGTCTTAAGTACACCGGGCCGGTGATAAAATTAAATACCGGCCTACTATGTTAGTAAACATAGCCGTAGAGAGAAACTATATGCATTTAACCAATGAGCGATGCTCTCAACTTAGTACAACTACTAAGTACAATAATATTTTACGATATGTATTGTGGATTTCACCCACACTCTCATTATATCTTACACAGAAAGCTCAACAAGTTGTAACTTTAATTGCCTAAATACGTTGAATTGTCTGTTGACCCGTTCGTAATAATCAGTCATCAAAAGGATACTTAGATTTGTAACATTTGTTGCCTTTGAGTTATATTGAGAAGCTCTACGTATTTATTTCAACAGTCAAAACTCGCTATCATTTGCAACCCATACTTTAAACCCCCTTTAAATCGTTAATTACCTTTGAATTTTCTCTTTTGAGTTATTTAATTTGCTACTACACATGTACTCTATCAGCTTTTGGTATACTATCCTTTCTTCTTGTTTGAAAAAAAAAATAAGTAATGACTTAACTCACGGTAAAAAAATAAAAATAAAAATATATATTATTACAAAAAGGTGGTTTGATAAGCAACCTTAATTCAAAGTTCTTTTAAACCCGATGTGACCCTTGTCATACGACCGCACCTTAGGCAATGCTCAACAACTTCTTACAAAAGGGTGGAGGGTTGGGATTTAACACATGATCCATTCCACCAGAGTCGTCCCTTTTGCCAGGCGCATAAGAACATTTGCGTTGGGTTAACTGATAACAATGGCAAAACCTTAAAGTTTATGTCTTAGAAAACTGAACTTGAGACTTACACTAGAGAATTTTAAACATTCCACTAGACTTACACGGTAGAATGTTATTTTATCTCATCATACATTGGTTCGCTTGAAATCATTTTCGAGTAATCTTAATTACACAAAATGCTTGATGACGCTAAATCACCTACAATAACAACACTCGTAAAGGTCTAGGACAAGAACAAAGTGATAATCACGATCAATAACAGGGATGTTAGTTAGCTAGAGATCAAAAGAGGTAGTAATTTCGAATGAAGTTAGCATTTCATATTGTATTATTGTTCATAGCAGTAGTTGCTGAAAATGTGACAAAATGGTATTTATCTCATAATACATTGGTTCAATGGTTCGCTTTCATTGTGGCTATCACTGTGACACTTTTGTTTATTATCACTATCTTATTGCTCGACTCTAGTCGTTTGTATTGTCAAGTACTCGTATGTGAACACCCAAACTATTGCAAAAAGTTATTTTGCTACTACATGAAAATGAACATAGGTCAATAAATGTGACGAATGGAAGATAAATATGAATTTAAAATGAAAGAAGAGAGTTGGGTCATTTGGCCATTGGTTCAGAGTCCACGTGGGTGCTCTTTATATCATTAATTTCGTAAAGACAGTGGGTGCCCCATGAATAGGACCCACGCCTACAAGTCAAGAGATTTAGACAGGCAAGATGATCATCAAAACTTGTGGGCCCCATGTCTCATTCAGGTAATCATTTCTTTTCATTCTTTTCCTTCTGTGAAAAATTATTACATAGTATTATTTTGTAATTATTTCTTTTTTCACTGCTCTCTGTTTATTAGGTAGTATCCTTAATTCATATTGATAAACTCTCAGTTTTTATAACTGTATATATTCTGTATATATGCTTGTGAAGTGTTAAGGAATAAGGACTGGTAACAGATATCATTAAAACACACAAACTTGTATGCTCTTAATTTAATAAATTATGATCAAGCCTTATATGAGTTATATCTTCTAAGCATTGATCAAGTGCATCTACCTTTTATATTTTTTCTTTTGGAAGAAGACGATGTATGACATTTTATGAGGTAGACGAGAGAGAGAATGAACAAAATAAAGTTGGTACGTGTAAGGATTGTATAAAACAAAAAATTGTGATAAACAAAATGATTAAAAAACAACTACTCATAATTTACATTCTCAAAAAAGTACTTAACTTACAATTTTACTTACAAAAATGGTAAGACAGCAGAACTATTATCTATCGAATGTTAGCTCATGATCTCTTGAAATTAACTGAACACAACATGTACGTTAATGCAGTTGGTTGTGCTTGCGAGCCCATGCATACATCCTAACGTGGGACTTCGAACCTGTTAGAAAACTGTTTTGGGTTTTCTAAGAGTATCACACAAGATTGTGTTACGTTAAACCGATCCCTCAGGTGTATTCTTTCAAGTAGTTTTCTAATTGAATATCGATGTCATAACACACTAAGTTGTGTTCTAGCATGCATGCAAGTAGATGTTTCCAGAGTGGCTTCATCCCACTTTGGCATGTATTTCTATTTAAAAGGTAATGTCAAGTTTTCACATTTAGCTTTTGACTAAAAGCGGATTTCTTAAATTTTATTAATCAAGATTTGATACTATCATAGATATAGCATGTAATTATATGGATCGACAAACACAACTTTATAGTGGCTACAATATTTAAATTCGTGTAACCATTAAAAGATGCTACCAGAGATATATTACGTGAGTCTCATAACATATCACAAAAAATAGTCCACGCACTCAAAAAAAACCTAACAACAGGCGTGAGTTGCCCGGCGAGGACACGAATGGCGAGCGAATGGCACCAGTGATGGTACAGAACGGCGGCACTATTGGGGAAAAACGCCAATGGCGTGTTGTTGGGTGCTTGCACCGTGCACTCTAAGAGGTGAGTTATTTTAGATACTATTAAAAATATTGACATTAAGAGATTAATCCTAGCAACTCATTTTTTAATGAAATAAAACATCAACTTCTACCATCACCCTCTCCTTTTACACTAAAATCCATTTTCACATTCTTTTTTGAAAATAATATATTTCAAAAATCGTTAATTGTTAGACAAAATAAATTACACGATTACGACAAGTATTTAATTATCTTTCAATAGAGGGGATTTTTATATAGTTGCAACCAACCTTTTTTTATTTTATTTTTTTTATCTTTTTAAGGTTTTCTCGATACACGAGTTTGCATGATATATCACATTTCATATAACAATAATCTATAAGTTCGTACACTCAACATGCTGTCGTAAAATGTGTATAAGTATTTGTCTAGAACTCCAAATGATTCATCGTGATATTCATTTAAAAGTACAGATCATTAGCTTTCCAACCATATATAAGACATAATTTTTAAACTTACAAATCAATACAGTTTATTCATGGAAGTTGGAAAAAATATGTGATTTTTTTATATTCAAACTCGTTTGGTATATCACATGTGATATAACAGTAATTTTGTAAATTCGAAGGCTGAAGAAGCTGTCGTGAAATGGATATATGCATTATTAGTGTTATATCACATGTGATATATCAGGAGAGTATGAATATCAAGTTTTTTTCCAACTCTATGAATAGACCATATTGATTTAGAGGTTTAAATATTATGTATGAGATATGGTTAGAAAACTAATGATGCTTATATTTTAATGCAAAAAATGATGAAACTTTTTGAGTTTTATACAAATACTTATGATCATTTTACGATAGTTTGTTGAGTGTTCGAAATTACAGATTAGTGTTATATCGCATGTGAAACATCAAGCAAAGTTGACTATAAAAATATCTTCTATTTTCCATAATTTTTACAAATAAATTGTATTAATTTTGAGGTTCATAAATTATGTGTGATAAATGGTTGAAAAACTAAGGATGTGTCTTTTTCAATACCAAAAACAACGAATTATTTGGAGTTATACACAAATATTTATGCTCATTTTATAACAGCATATTGGGTGTTTGAACTTACAAATTAATGTTACATCACATGTGATACATCAAGCAAGTTTGATTTTAAAAAAAAAAATCTTTTTTTTCTCCAACTTCTACGAATAAACTGTACTGATTTGGATATTCAAAAATTATGTGTGATAGCTAAGGATGTGTATTTTTTAATGCCAAAAACTATAAATCCTTTAAAGTTCTACAAAAATACTTATGACTATTTTACGACAATATGTTGAGTGTTCAAACTTATATATTAGTCTTATATCACATGTGATATATCAAGCAAACTATTATACCCAAAAAACATAACCAAAAAAAAATGTCGAAAGTATATAAAGTGCTTATCTATTGAAAGATAATTAAATGTTTATCGCGATCGGTTTAATTTATGTAGGTTAAAGCTTTATGATTCTTGAAATATGTAATTTTAAAAAATTGGGGGTTGAAGGGTTTTAATTGAAAATATTAATTAATCTCTTACTTTTCTTTTTCTTTTATAAAATGAGTGTTTGATATTTGTCGCTCAGATTGTAGAAAAATAATAGTCTCAAATTGAACTTTTCTCTATAACATGATATAATTAATAGATTGCCAGAGAAGAGATCCAGTGAGATGAAAAGATAAAATAATAAGTATAAGAACTATTTTTAGGCACACATTTTAAATGAGGCGTGTAAACTTTACAAACACTAGTATTTAAAAAAGAAGAATCACATTCGTTAATGTTTAAAAATAAATGTTTACTTTAGCACAAAATAAACACATTTTCGTATCAAAAACTCAAAAGTGTTTTTGTGTTTTGACAGAAAAGGAGTGTGTTTTGTGTTAAAAAGTATAATAAGAAAATATAATAAGTTGATAAGCATGCATTTGATTATGCGATTACATCCAAAACATAAAACTATAAAATTTAGACAAGGTTAATCACATCTAAAACTAGCATATAAATCTTTTTATTTCATATCGTAGGTTTAATTTCGTCTTCTTTCTAAAAATTACAACACTTTTGATTTTGGTGATGGCGAATGGAGTGAGAATCTTATCAGAAATGAGTCCATTGGCATATAGCATGCTTACGTGGCAATTTCTTGTAGATTATTATTGTGGATAATATAGACTACAGGTCAGAAGTGGATGGTCCTATTCGTCCTTCTTATTGGCCATTTTATCATTTATATACTGTTTTCATATAAATAAATAGACAAGGTACGCTCTAGGCCTACAACGCTATACCCAAATTATTGATAGTGAAATTTTTTTTCCAAAATATTCATACTTATTTAATTAGAAATGAAAAAAGTATCCTGTGATTATGCACCAGAGCTAAACATATTACTCGTATCATTTAATCAGAACGTTGAACTTGAACTTGAACAATAGTACTTGAGTTATTTCCTCAAGTAGCTATTTGCCATAAATTTAGAGCATGCTAGGTTTCTTGCACATGGTCGAAGTCTCGTTTACATGTCAAGTAAAGTGAGAATTAAGAAACGTAAAATATCATACAATTTAAGGGTAAACTTATTCGTACTCCTCTTATTTTCATATTTGCACTTCCCCTATTTTTCTTTATTTTTTATTTTCTTGTTAGTTTGTTTCAAGAACATCAATCGGGGGGTATATTTTTCTGTCATTTTGTTTTATGAATAAAACTGTTTTGATAATTTTTTGTTTTTGTTGTATTTTTCTGTCAGTTTGTCATAAAATAATATCCATTGAGAAAAACTTTCCCCCCAATGATGATATTTAGAAGGGTGCAATTGACACATGTGACCGGGAAACTTTTTATTTTGTAAAAATTGTGTGGATGTTTCATTTCTCATCTTTTTAAACGTTTTGCATGTTTAGTTGTTTCAAAAACGCTTCAGCTAGCTCTTAAATTTTTGCCTCATTGATTTTGTTTGTAACTAACGATTCGGATTTTAATTGCATATTTGTATCAAAAGTAAACAACATTAGAACACTTAAAACCGTAAAAATTTTACCAACTAGGATTTATCATTGTGGTAAGCAGTAACAAAGTATTATCCAAGTTAAAAAAGAGAAATGTTATATCATTTTATACATTCTTTTATTGTATCTTCTGACTTCTCACATCTCAATAGTTTAAGGAAAAATAAATAAGGGAGTTAAGTCAACTATTACTGAAGGTTGAGAACATGTACTTATTTTGAAGAGTTAACTACATTTTTGGTCCTCGTGGTTTACCGAGTATAACGGTTTTGGTCCAATAGTTTAAAACGTAACGGATCCAGTCCAAGATCCGATGACCCGTAACACTTTTGGTCCAAATTTTGGTCCACCGTTTGTTTGACCAATTTTGACCGTTAAATCTGAGGGCATTTTTGTCTTTTCATTTATATTGTTAAATAAAAGAGTTAACTACATTATTTTTGGTCCTTGTGGTTTGTCGAGTGTTTCACTTTTAGTCCAATAGTTTTTATACACATGTTTACATACATTTTTACTTATGTTTTATCTACGTTTTAATCTATGTTTTTATCTAGGCTTTTATATACATTTTATACATGTTTTTATCTACATTTTATCTACGTTTTTATATAAGTTTTTATGCACAATTTTATACAAATTTTATACACATATTTTTTTCTATGTTTTTATTTACGCTTTTACATACGTTTTTATCTACGTTTTATTATACGTTTTTCTATGCATTTTTTTATTTTATATATCTACGTTTTTATCAACGTTGTTATATACATTTTTATATACAATTTTATCTACTCTTGTATATATGTTTTATATACGTTTTTATATACGTTTTAATCTACGTTTTATATACGTTTTTAAAAATGTAGATAAAAACATATATAAAGTAATAAAACATAGATAAAAACGTATATAAAAGCTTAGATAAAACTAGATGTAAAGGACCGGTAATAAAAAGATTGCAGAATAAAATCCCACATAATAAAAACCCCACCGGTATATAAAGCTCTAGATAAAAACATAGATTAAAACGTGTATAAAATGTGTGTATAAAAATGTAAATAAAAAGGTGCATAAAAACGTGTAATAAAACGTATATAAAAACGTGTAATAAAACGTATATAAAAACTTGTATAAATTTTGAAAGTAATTAGAAAAGAAATTTTTTTTAAGAAAATCAAAGAGATATTTTTTTAAGAAAATTAGTTCTCAAATTTCTGTCAACTTATAAGCAGTTTTAGTTACTTAAAGTTGTTAAAAATATTTTCGTAAGTTTTAAAATTCACTTTCTTTCTAAAAATAAAATTAGTTCTTAATTAAGTTTAGTTGTAATAAAATTTTCATAATTTATTCGAATTTTTTAGATATTTTTTAATCTCTATAAAAGTATTTAGCTGTTAAAAGTTTATTTTTTTGGTTTTATAAATTTATGAGTTAATTACATTTTTGGTCCTTATGGTTTGCTAAATGTAACACTTTTAGTCCATTAAGATGAGGGTATTTTAGTCATTTCACGTGTCTTAATTGGTCAAACTAACAGTCAACAAAAATTTGGACCAAAAGTGTTACGGGTCGTCGGATCTTGGACTGGATCCGTTACGTTTTAAACTATTGGACAAAAACCGTTATACCCGGTAAACCACGAGGACCAAAAATGTAGTTAACTCTATTTTGAAACAAACTAAAATAATAAGTTAGGCAAAAGAATTTACAGTGTGTTAAACACTTTGGTTGGGCTTCCCATTTTCATTTCGAACCCATTAACCAAAAAATAATAATAATAAAAAATAAAAAATAAAAATAAATAAATAAATAAATAAATTGGCGGGAAGCCTTCTCTAACTGATTCAGTTACAACGACCCATATTTCTCAAACCACCAAAAACTTCATTCTCACACTTGCCAAATTCAATCAAACTCTGTTAGTTTTTTTACCAAGATCACGTCCTTTCGTAAACGCAATCGAGTACTCTTTCTATAACTTTACATTGTATTTAAACTTCTTGTTCGTATTGTTTTCTTGATCATTGATTGTTATTTTTGAACAGGCTTAATCGAAAGAATGACTGACCTACTAAGGACTAGCTACGACGAGCGCAACATTGGGCAGGTAATTTCGCGGTCGTAAGGAGTTCTTGGTTACTGTAAAAAAGATTATCTTATTTTGTTTTCGTATTTCAGGCTATTGCTTCTTTGAAGAGAGGGACGTGCTTGTTGAAATACGGACGTAGGGGGAAGCCCAAGTTCTGTCCCTTTCGCCTTTCCAATGTAAGTTTTATGGCGACATATGTAACGATTAGATATGTTTCCGTAACGAGTGTGATGTTTTAATAACTTGAACATTAGATTTTGCATCTGTTTTGCGAAGATTTATACACTAGGGGCCGATTATATAATTATGATTAGAGGAATTTTATTATGTAACCAAATGCACAACTGTCTGAATCGTATAATTATGGTTTATCAATGTGATGTTCAATTGATTATTCAGGATGAGACAACGATAATCTGGTATGTTAAGATGAAGGAGAAACAGCTACGATTAAGTAATGTGTCGAAGATTATAGCTGGACAACGCACTGTAAGTACTCTTTTATGTTATTCTCATTTTGCTGAGAATGATTGGCGTTAAATTTTAGACATCACATGTAAGAAATTAAGTGAATGCATAGCAGCAGACTAGCTTCGGTAACCTTAGAAACATGTATTAAGTTCCGATACGTTTTGTCATTGTTGTTTTCCTTAATTGCTAAAGCTGTACTTTTTTCGCCTGGTAAAAATTTAAAAACAGCAATGAGAGTCTGATGAATGCTTACAAGAAGCGTCACTTCATGTCACGGCTCATATTGTGCTTCATATATCAAAAGCGTGTGTTGGTCTTGAACAGAAGGCATTGTGATCAGTAAACTGCTTTTCGATTGTTAACTTTATTGGAGCCTTAAGTGAACATCACAAAATAAACAATTTAGTTGGCAAGAGTTAGTTGCTCAGAAATCTTATGCGTGCTCTTATTTATGATAAACCAGGCAAATTTCCAAAGGTATCCTCGACCGGAGAAGGAATACCAATCGTTTTCACTTATTTACCAAAAGAGATCTTTGGATGTGGTAAGCAACTTCTTTTCCTTACTTGAAGTAATGCTGAACTAGTGTATGCTGAACATTTTGCTTAGCTGTTATGTCCGTGATTAACATTTTGCTTCGTATTAGAAGTACCTGATAAGACTAGGGTGCAAATTGGGATAAAAGGCAATCAGTAGTTTAGAAAATACAGTGAGATGATCTTTAGTTGTGTCGTTTTAACGCAGTTACAACTTAATAGTTAGATCAGTCGGTTTTTGCATGTAGATTTTGTAAAAAAGTGTTAGGTCCTGGGGTGTATATGTATCTGTAGTAGCAGAAGCAGAAATCAAGCCAAAAGACAATTAAACAAGGAGAATGGAGACCACTTCATGGGAAAAAAACACACTATGAAAAAATGGAGATTATGATGTAGTGAAAAGCCACACTAGTCCGTAACAAGTTAACTGCCCCCATAAACTAAAGAATAACCAAACAAACTAGAACCTAAAACTAATACTGTTATAATACATAGGTCAAAGAAATTTTGCTGCTCCAGACCTCATCCGTTTTCTACTTTAAGCTCCAATCATTTTCTTAAATAAGGTTCTAACTCTCAGCTTTTAAACATGAATTACATTGTAGAAAGTAGGACATATACCTGTACACTGCTGTTGGATGTTTATATAGTGTACAAGTCATCAGCGACTGCACAGTACATTATGGACACTAATACTTCTACATTACTGTATTATGATTTTTAGTATCTACTAAGTGTTAGTTACTGAATATGACGACGATGTTTAGAATATCAACCATTACTCATAGAATACAATGGACAGATATGCAAAGACAAGGATGAAGCAGAAAGCTGGTTTGCTGCCCTCAGGGCATTGATTTCAAGGAATAATTCTCGAAACTGGAAAAGCATGGTAACATGTGATGGTTTATCTTCAGATGCTTCAAGTGACCCACTTCGACGAAGCTCTCAGTCAATTGTGTCAAATAGCAGCAGTGATGTATCTGTTGAGGTCTGATCCATGCTATCTAGTATTTACTAAACTTTGAAGAATCTGTTACTTGTTCTAACTTTGTTTTTTTTGTGCGAATGAAGTGCTTAGGGAACAATGAAACGCTTCCGGTTATGGTAAACAAACCCAAGCAGAAAACTCTGGGAAGAGCATTCTCCGATCTTCTATTCTATACTGGGTCAAGCAAATGTTCCCAACAAAATAGTTTTGTTGCCAATTCATTCAGTTTACAACCTTCTGTAGGACCAGACGATCAATATGCTTGTGAGTCTACAGATACTTCTCGGCTTAGTATATCGAGCAGCATAAGTTCATCTAGTCAGGAGTCATTTCTTGAAGATTTTGAATCTCTGAAAGATGTCTTCATATGGGGTGAAGGAGTTGGAGACGGGTTTCTGGGCGGTGGTGTGCATAGAATTGGGCGTACGTGTTCTGTCAGAATGGATGCACTACTACCAAAGGCACTAAAGTCTACCACGGTTCTTAATGCTCAAAAAATTTCATGTGGAAGTAGGCATGCAGTACTAGTTACAGAACACGGGTTTATCTATAGTTGGGGAGAGGGATCATGTGGTAGGCTAGGCCATGGAGTTGAATCCGATGTTTCAACCCCACAAATTATCGATAACCTCAATGGATTAAACATTGAATCAACAGCTTGTGGAGAGAATCACACATGTGCTGTAACACAAAATGGGGACCTTTATACATGGGGAGACGGTATCCACAACTTTGGTCTTCTTGGCCATGAGAGTGGAATCAGTTACTGGACTCCACGGAAAGTAAGAAGTGAGATGGAGGGTATGCGTATATCGTTTGTTTCTTGTGGACCTTGGCATACAGCAGCAATTACATCAGAAGGGATCTTGTTTACATTCGGTGATGGAACCTTTGGTGCATTAGGCCATGGGGATAGTAGCAGCACATACTGTCCTAAGATAGTGGAAGCTCTGAAAGGACTAAATACTCAAAGAGTTGCTTGTGGTGTTTGGCACACTGCTGCTATAGTTGAGATTGGTTCTGAACCTTCGAGTTTTGGTAGCGTGCGGGCTAGAAAGATTTTCACATGGGGGAATGGGTACAAAGGTCAGCTTGGCCATGATGATAAAGATCCAAGATTTGTTCCTTCAAGTGTAGTTTCTTTATATGACAAAAACTTTTGTCAGGTAGCATGTGGGTCTAGTATGACGGTTGCTCTCACTACCTCAGGGCAGGTATATATGATGGGAGGTCCTGAAAGTGCTAGTGATTTCCCATTGTGTGTAGAGGGACTCAAAGATGATTACGTCAAGGAAATATCATGTGGTTCTCATCATGTTGCAGTTTTAAATTCAAAATTCGAAGTTTACACGTGGGGAAAAGGAGCAAACGGGCAGTTAGGCCATGGTGATAGAAAAGACAGGGGAATTCCTACACTAGTTGAAGCGTTAAGTGACAAAAGAGTAAAAAGTGTGGCGTGTGGATCTAATTTTACAGTTGCTCTTTGTCTTCAGAAACGGATTAGTACTGCTGATCTTTCCATGTGTTCACGTTGTCATGAACCATTTAATTTCAGAAGACAACTTCACAACTGCTACAATTGTGGGTCTGCTTTCTGTAATGCATGTAGCAGTAAGAAATCCTTAAAAGCTTTGTTGGCTCCAGATATTGACAAGCCTTACCGTGTATGTGATGATTGTCACAGTAAGCTCAATAATGATACCATGCAAACAAGTTATCCATCTCCTAAAGTGGGCAGGTGCAAAAGTATTGATTGCAAATCAGGCAAGATTATGGACCTAAGCTCACCTGGTAACAAACCACACGGCCTACTTTCTAGGTTCTCATTTGCTTCATCTGAACATTTAGCAAGCCTGCATTCAAAATGTGACAGGTCACACGACTCTACTAACGATCATTCACTCTCCCAACATAATGGAAATCTTCAGAGGGAATATGCGTATATGCCATGTATATCAAGTACATCTCTAACAGCATTTGAATACTCGGATAGAATCATGGCCACACACCCTGTCTCAACAGTTGGTTCTCAAGAAGCATCTCCGGTATCTTTAGAATCAAGTCCTGATCGCTCCATGTCACTTACATGTGAGGCTAGTTCTCTTGTTTATCCTGAAATCAGCTCGGATGACTACATCAGAATCAATAAAATTCTGGCTGAAGAAACATCTACTTTGAGGGAACAGGTAACTTTTATATCCACAACTCTCGTTTTCGCCAACTATTATATCTCAAATGCGCCTTTGAAATTACATTTTACATCTGATGAGTGTTGAGTAAGTTTGAAAACGGTTACTTCTTTGTCATAGGATTCTTCAAAAAAAATTATAAGTGCCTGGTCTAAGTGAATATATTTCCTGTAAAATATTTGGTATGCATCATCCTGTCTTAGACATCACCGAAATTATAGCACAAGATAAAAGCATGAATGGTATGCTGGAATGAATTAACAAGTGATATATGTTATGTAGGTGGATATTCTCTCACACAAAGTTCGAGTTCTGGAAGCTGAACTTGAAAGGAAATCAAGGCAATTGAAAGAAGCAACTGAACAAGCGTGGGATGAAGGAGTGAAGAACCAAACTACGAAGGAAGTAATCCAATCCCTCACCATTCAGGTGAGTGAATTCTTGGTTCAGTGTCTAGAAACAAATAAATAAGGAACTTAATTTAATCCTTTATTTACTGTTCTGTTCCTACAGCTACAAGACCTTATAAATTAAACTTCATTGACCTGTTTCAATTATATGACAGTTAGATGACTTGGTCACGCGGATGGGTCAAGGATCTTCTTCCAACTGCAGAGAATCAAATGCATATTCTTGAAGCACTTTCGGCCTAGCCCCTGAAGCTAGTTGACCTTCTAAACAAATCGTTACTCGTTTGGTCTGTCTATACCCTCTTGAGCCCTCTGACAGTTGTATGCAAGGAATGTGTACTCTGTTAGTTGCTTAGTGACGTTCATTGCTCAATCAGTATAACTACCTAGACTGCTCCAAATTATTAAAAGCAAATTCTACTGTAAGCAATCATCTGGTATTAGCTGGTTTCCAACATGTGCAGTAATAGAAATTCATGAAAAGTAGTCTCGAATATGTTTGTTTGTAATAACCTGAAGAACTTATCGAGTCTTGTAGAGTATTACCATCAATGTTCTGTCATTTGACTTTTGTACAGATGTGAAACTAATGATCTATAGTTTGCATAGAATTCTTTGATCCCAATGCTGGACCTCTTGGTCTCTTTTGTCATGAAAGAACATCTACGGCCATGAAATCAATATCCATAACAGAAAGAGTGTCCTAAATTATGCATTCAAAATCAACACAGAGATTTACTTAACAAACTATGAGGGTGTTTCGGATTGCTTATTTCTTCAGAGCTGCTTAAAAATAAGTCCTAAGCACTTCAGGAGATAATATTTTCAAATTTGCATTTATTTGTGTAAACTTATTTTTCCTCAAAATAAGCGGGTTGGATGATCCAAACACTAAAAACTGTATCTGTTTAAAGATAAGCATAAAGAATAACATCTTATATTAATCAAATTTTAAAAACAAATGGTATGTGAAGTATCAACTTCTTCCAAATATAATATCTAAAAATAAAAGTGTATGACCCCTAACCGAAACAAAAATGGGTCCGGTTGGGACCATGGACGGAGAATGCATCTCATGGAGTCTCATGTTTGTTTTCGTCCCAAAGAATCAAAAGGAAATGTCTATTATCAGCTTCTTCTCTGCACTGATCATGTGACACATAGCAAATCATATTCATATAATTTCTCTATACATGTGGTTTTTATGAATCTAACATTAATGTACAAAATATTAGAAAAAGTATTATTACTTTCCAACAATACGAAAACAAAGAAATAGTCTTTGTTTATCAGACAATTAGACAATTAGTTGGTGAATAATTAAAGCCAAGATACTCTCTCTCTAGTCTCTAATCATCCAATCAGGCCGGGATAGAAAACATTGGATTTGAATTAAAAATTTGTTTCAACTATGAAAGTTATGGCATGCACAGGAGACACACAGTTGAATGTGATGCAACTTTTGGAAGAACATAGTTACAAGAGCATGCGACACATTGGTTATATGCTCACCAAAATACGAGTACTAAATGTTGATAGCGTTGATCAATTGTCTTATCAAGCATAATCGGCCAGCATACTTTATAAAATTTCAAATATACAACGCATATAGTGTATTGAATGCTTGGAGAAACTCTTTGTATTCATCCTAAAATCTAAATCAAAAGATGGTACAGAAATTAAAGTCACATTACCCTCGCCCTGCATGGCTTCATCTTAACCCTCAAATTCGCTTTATACGAAATGGTATGCAGTAAGACGAGATGGGACCGCATCATGAGAAGGCGTGTGTTGAAAATCAGCATGTTTTTATACCTTTCGCGTTTGATACTTTTGGTTTTCTTGCACCTGAGGCAGTGGAGCTCCTCAACAGAGTTCAACGTGTTATGCATAGTAATGTTGTAACACCTAGATCCACAAATGTCGTTTTTAAGAGAATTGGTTTTGCAATTCAAAAAGGGCTAGCGGCGCAGCTTGTTGCTCGCTTGCCTTCCACCTCTATGTAAATTCAAATCTAATAAATGCATATTTAGACCGCATCGTGTGACAACTTTTGATGTTATGCCAAGAAACAAGAGGGGGCTACACATTAAACAACAACCAACACAACAAAATTAACTTATAAACAAAGTATCTTCTTGGTAGCATGTAAACGTATCTATTCACTTGCCATTTGAACTCCCATTGGTTAAACAAATTAAGCAAAAGTGGGCCTCCAAAGAAACTTAATTGGAAAGGCCCACAAATTTTGTGGGCCATATGTGAGACAAATTAGCCCGTGTAAAGATTATATATATTATCAGCAGCAACAAACAATTTCTGGTTATTCTAACATATTTGCATGCCCTTTTTAAGCAACTCCTTATTCAACGTCCCAAGACACCATAGTACCATACCACAAGTCATGTATAGTCCAAGGAAGAGAGCCTCAAAGCATCAAGCTCACTGTGATGACGAACTTGCCGATCTCGTGCTGAAGTTACAAGCATTGCTCCCAACTTCAAGTTCCAAAGGTGATGGACGGGTACATTGATTACAGTTTATAAATGTTTAATTATTGTTACTAAAATACTCTAGGATCTATTAGTGTCGTCGTGAGCAATAGTGAGATCATTGACACACCACTGATAGTTCACTTAAAGCTTTGAATATAACATCTCTTGAGTAACCACTTAAACTAGTCAAGGCGGACTTGCATGGTCTTCTAGATATGCATGTGCATTCAATTTAAAGGATTTTGTAGTGTAAAAGGAAAAAGATAAGAGAAAACTGTTATTTCAGTTCATCCCAAAGAGAGTTTGTTTCAATGATGTATAACCTGATATAAAGATTCTAGATCGACTACTGCATCTGAGGACACTAATAGAGAGCTTGAATCCCTAGGGAGGGCTTGCCTTCAATTGAAGTTCTTAAGTTATAAAATATAGATTAAGATAAATTTTGACCAAAACAAAAATATATGAATGCAGCATTGCATATGAAGAGGTTGTTTACAAGGCTCTAACCAT
Source organism: Artemisia annua (assembly GCA_014162995.1). Classification (NCBI taxonomy): domain Eukaryota; kingdom Viridiplantae; phylum Streptophyta; class Magnoliopsida; order Asterales; family Asteraceae; genus Artemisia; species Artemisia annua. The sequence goes on along the minus strand of LBNU01012771.1, from coordinate 29,217 downwards.
CCATAATCTTCTGGTCATAAATGACTGGCACTATGAAATGCTCAAAGACTAGCACTTGACGCATATTATTGTAGCAAAAACATATGCTAACTTGTCGTTTATTTGCACTAGGAAAAGATGGCAACTTCAAAGATTATCCAAGAGACATGCAATTACATAAAGAGGCTGCAAAAAGAGGTGAATATAATAGGAGAAAGATTATCCCAACTATTGGACTCCATGGAAAACGACGATCTTGACATGGACATTCTCAGAAACCTTCTGCAACAATAAACTACAACAGGGCCGATTTCTCCGGTCTTTATATCAATCTCTATGAGCCTTTGTTCTTGTCTTGAAGCCAAGAGCCAAAACATGTGTATATTTGTATTTATTTATAAAAATTCTACTACTACCGTGTAATATAATATCCACGTGTTGTTTCGTTTGTGCAAATACAAATAATGGGTGGTACAAGGGATCATCATTAGCAACTAACCAGAACACTAACTTGAATATCCTAACCTATTTCAACAAGCATCCCAGAAAATGCCTTAATTCAATTATTGACAAAAGTGGTTTTCAACACCATCCTGTATTTATATCTAACCGCACCAAATGTGCTGCTGAACAAAAGAAGGCTCAATGGAATTTACATATAGACTGTACACAAGGTTTAGTCTTGTATTTATACTTGGAAAAGTGTGTATGGGCGTCAAACATTCACAAATTACAACACAATAGAAGTATAAATTTGCTTGCATTATTAACTTATCGTTCTGATCCTACACAATACCATCTTTGGAAAGAAAATCAAGATAAATCTGATGGCATACAGAAGATGTTAAAAAGAAAAAAAATAAAAAAGAAAAAAAAAAAAACCTGAGATACTTGTTTAAGAAAACATACAATAAACACCTTATCCCAAATATAACTTAAAGACAATAAACGAAAAAACATAGAAATATGACAAAACCGCCAAGATTGCCAGGTCCTAGAAACAGCTTTAGTTCAGAGATGAACCTGTACAGCGCCTCAACAGCCCATCACAGCATCAACAGCATTTGAATACTCGGATAGAATCATGGCCACACACCCTGTCTCAACAATTGGTTCTCAAGAAGCATCTCCGGTATCGTTAGAATCAAGTCCTGATCGCTCCGTGTCACTTACATGTGAGGCTAGTTCTCTTGTTTATCCTGAAATCAACTCGGATGACTACTTCAGAATCAATAAAATTCTGGCTGAAGAAATATCTACTTTGAGGGAACAGGTAACTTTTATATCCACAACTCTCGTTTTCGCCAACTATTATATCTCAAATGCGCCTTTGAAATTACATTTTACATCTGATGAGTGTTGAGTAAGTTTGAAAACGGTTACTTCTTTGTCATAGGATTCTTCTAAAAAAAATTATAAGCTCCTGGTTAAGTGAATATATTTCCCGTAAAATATTTGGTATGCATCATCCTGTCTTAGACATCACCAAAATTTTAGCACAAGATAAAAGCATGAATTGTATGCTGGAATGAATTAACAAGTGATATATGTTATGTAGGTGGATGTTCTCTCACACAAAGTTCGAGTTCTGGAAGCTGAACTTGAAAGGAAATCAAGGCAATTGAAAGAAGCAACTGAACGAGTGAAGAACCAAACTACGAAGGAAGTAATACAATCCCTCACTATTCAGGTGAGTGAATTCTTGATTCAATGTCTAGAAACAAATAAATAAGGAACTTCATTTAATACTTTACTTAGTGTTCTGTTCCTACAGCTACAAGACCTTATAAATCAAACTTCATTGACCCTTTTCAAATCATATGACAGTTAGATGACTTGGTCACACGGATGGGTCAAGGATCTTCTTCCACCTGCAGAGAATCAGATGCATATTCTGGAAGCACTTTCGGCCTAGCCCCTGAAGCCAGTTGAACTTCTAAATAAATCGTTACTCATTTGGTCTGTCTATACCCTCTTGAGCCTTCTGAAAGTTGTATGCAAGGAATGTGTACTCTGTTAGTTGCTTAGTGACGTTCATTGCTCAATCAGTATAACTACCTAGACTGCTCCAAATTATCAAACGTAAATTCTGCTGTAAGCAATCATCTGGTATTAGCTGGTTTCCAACATGTGCAGCAATAGAAATTCATGAAAAGTAGTCTCGAATATGTTTGTTTGTAATAACCTGAAGAACTTATCGAGTCTTGTAGAGTATTACCATCAATGTTCTGTCATTTGACTTTTGTACAGATGTGAAACTAATGATGTATAGTTTGCATAGAATTCTATGATCCCATATGCTAGACCTCTTGGTCTCTTTTGTCATGAAAGAACAAACATGGCCATGAAATCAATATCCATAACAGAAAGAGTGTCGTAAATTATGTATACAAAATCAACACACAGATTTACTTAACAAACTATGAGGGTGTTTCGGATTGCTTAGTTTTTCAGAGCTGCTTAAAAATAAGTCCTGCGCACTTCAGGAGATAATATTTGAATTTGCTTACATTGTAAAAAAAATTGCAATAAGACCAATATAATGTTTGTTGTTGTAAACTTCAGCAAAATAAGCGGTTTGTATGATCCAAACACTTCAAACTGTATCTCCTTAAAGATAAGCATAAAGAATACATCTTAAATTTGAAAAACAAATGGTATGAGAAGTATCAACTTCTTCCAAATATAATAGCTAAAAATGAAAGTGTACTACCCCTAATCGAAACACAAATGGGTCCGGTTGGGACCATGGACGGAGAATGCATCTCATGGAGTCTCATGTCTGTTTTCGTCTCAAAGAATCAAAAGGAAATGTCTATTATCAGCTTCTTCTATGCACTGTCATGACACATAGCAATCATATTCATATAATTTCTCTATACATGTGGTTTTTATGAATCTAACATTAATGTACAAAATATTAGAAAAAGTATATTACTTTCCACCAATACGAAAACAAAGAAATAGTCTTTGTTTATCAGACAATTAGACAATTAGTTGGTGAATAATTAAAGCCAAGATACTCTCTCTAGTCTCTAATCATCCAATCAGGGATAGAAAAACATTGGATTTGAATTAAAATTTTGTTTCAACTATGAAAGTTATGGCATGCACGGGAGACAGTTGAATGTGATGCAACTTTTGGAAGAACATAGTTACAAGAGCATGCGACACATTGGTTATATGCTCACCAAAATACGAGTACTAAATGTTGATAGCGTTGATCAATTGTCTTATCAAGCATAATCGGCCAGCATACTTTATAAAATTTCAAATATACAACGCATATAGTGTATTCAATGCTTGGAGAAACTCTTTGTATTCATCCTAAAATCTAAATCCAAAGATGGTACAGAAATTAAAGTCACATTACCTTCCTCCCCCTGCATGGGTGCATCTTAACCCTCAAATTCGCTTTATACGAAATGGTATGCAGTAAGACGAGATGGGACCGCATCGTGTGACAACTTTTGATGTTATGCCAAGAAACAAGAGGGGGCTACACATTAAACAACAACCAACACAACAAAATTAACTTATAAACAAAGTATCTTCTTGGTAGCATGTAAACGTATCTATTCACTTGCCATTTGAACTCCCATTGGTTAAACAAATTTAAGCAAAAGTGGGCCTCCAAAGGAACTTAATTGGAAAGGCCCACAAATTGTGTGGGCCATATATGAGACAAATTAGCCCGTGTAAAGATTATACAGTATATATTATCAGCAGCAACAAAAAATTTCTGTTTATTCTAACATATTTGCATGCCCTTTTTAAGCAACTCCTTATTCAAGCCCTTTTTAAGCAACTCCTTATTCAATGTCCCAAGACACCATACCACAAGTCATGTCTCGTCCAAGGAAGAGAGCCTCAAAGCATCAAGCTCACTGTGATGACGAACTTGCCGATCTCGTGCTGAAGTTACAAGCATTGCTCCCAACTTCAAGTTCCAAAGGTGATGGACGGGTACGTTGATTACAGTTTATAAATGTTTAATTATTGTTACTAAAATACTCTAGGATCTATTAGTGTCGTCGTGAGCAATAGTGAGATCATTGACACACCACTGATAGTTCACTTAAAGCTTTGAATATAACATCTCTTGAGTAACCACTTAAACTAGTCAAGGCGGACTTGCATGGTCTTCTAGATATGCATGTGCATTCAATTTAAAGGATTTTGTAGTGTAAAAGAAAAAAGATAAGAGAAAACTGTTATTTCAGTTCATCCCAAAGAGAGTTTGTTTCAATGATGTATAACCTGTTATAAAGATTCTAGATCGACTACTGCATCTGAGGACACTAATAGAGAGCTTGAATACCTAGGGAGGGCTTGCCTTCAATTGAAGCTCTTAAGTTATAAAATACAGATTAAGATAAATTTTGACCAAAACGAAAATATATGAATGCAGCATTGCATATGAAGAGGTTGTTTACAAGGCTCTAACCATCCATAATCTTCTGGTCACAAATGAGTGGCACTATGAAATGCTCAAAGACTAGCACTTAACGCACATTATTGTAGCAAAAACATATGCTGAATTGTCGTCTTTTTGCACTAGGAAAAGATGGCAACTTCAAAGATTATCCAAGAGACATAAAGAGGCTGCAACAAGAGGTGAATATAGTAGGAGAAAGATTATCCCAACTATTGGACTCCATGGAAAACGACGATCTTGACATGGACATTCTCAGAAACCTTCTACAACAATAAACTACAACAGGGCCGATTTCTCCGGTCTTTATATCTATGAGTCTTTGTTCTTGTCTTGAAGCCAAGGGCCAAAACATGTGTACATTTGTATATATTTATCAAAATTTCTACTGCTACTGTAATATACTGTAATATCCACGTGTTGTTTCGTTTGTGCAAATATAACTAATGGGTGGTACAAGGGTTCATCATTAGCAACTAACCAGAACACTAACTCGAATATCCTAACCTATTTCAACAAGCATCCCAGAAAATGCCTTAATTCAATTAGTGACAAAAATGGTTTTCAACACCATCCTATATTTATATCTAACCGCACCAAATGTGCTGCTGAACAAAAGAAGCCTCGACGGAATTTATATACAGACAAGGTTTAGTCTTGTATTTATACTTGGAAAAAATATGTGTATGGGCATCAAATATTCACAAATTACAACACAATAGAAGTATAAATTTGCTTGCATTATTAACTTATCGTTCTGATCCTACACAATACCATCGTTGGAAAGAAAATCAAGATAAATCTGATGGCATACAGAAGATGTTAAAAAGAAAAAAAGAAAAACAAGAAAGAAAAAAACTGAGATACTTGTTTAAGAAAACATACATTAAACACCTTATCCCAAATATAACTTAAAGACAATAAACGAAAAAAACATAGAAATTTGACAAAACCGCCAAGATTGCCAGGTCCTAGAAACAGCTTTAGTTCAGAGATGAACCTGTAAAGCGCCTCAACAGCCCATCACTGCACAGTTATAAACAAAGCCACCCGATTGCTTTCTTGCAAGCAAGTTCCATTGAGGCGCGCTTTCATCGGGCACCCAAGAATTAAGCTCAATGAATCCCCCGTAAGAAACCCTGGGCCCACCGATAACAATGAGCTGATCACCACATGCCCTAAACGCGAGTCCCCATCCGTTCATAGAGCTTGCTCTTTCAGGCAACCCGCCCACTCTGACCCAAATATTCCGCTCCTTATCATACTTTCTCACTTCTTGTTCTTCATAGTGAGCTGCATATAATTCGTTCTTCACAACTGCAAGTAAAGGTGGTGCCCTTGCAGTTGCAGGTGCATCTTGACCCCCTGCACCAGCCAATACAGGAAACATATTGGGGATTTCACTCCAAGAACCGGCGTCCATATCATAAACTTCACCACATGTAAGTTCATTATTATTTTCTTCACCTATACCACCAATAACATAAAATTTGGAGTCCATAAATACCCCTGAACACATCTTTCTGGCTTTATTCATATTGGGTAGATTCACCCAAGTTCCAGTTTCAGAATTATACAGCTCAGCTGAGCTTAAGATGTTTCCGGATGGCCCACACCCTCCGGCTACAATGGCCTTCTCACCTAGACTAGCCGAACCAAACAAACATCTAGGAGTATTGGTCTTTGAGCCAGGTGACCAAGAGTTAGTTAAAATGCTATATTTGTACACTACATGTGTGTCAATTTCTTTGCCAAACACAAGAAGCTCGGTGCCTACAGCTAACGACTCTTTATCTGAACACATGAAGCATTCATTGCAGTCCATGGTAGGCAGACGCATCCAGCGACAGCGGATCGGGTCAAATGCCTCCCATTCAAAAAGGTTGCATGAGAAGTAAACCCAGTGTTCTATAATACCCATTTTTCGTCTTGTCCTGTAAAGCTCCCCCTCACGAACTAGGGACCGAAATGCACCATTTAGTGAGGCAATTGCACCATAATCAGACCTTGAGGTGCGCGAAAGGCAAACGATGGACGCGTCTCGGCCAAGTTGGCTGATTAATGAGCTAGTATCTGACTGATCCTCCTGTTTTTGGTTATCTGATTGGTCTGATGCAGAAAGTTCAGAAAGTTCCTGGACTAAAATATCCTTCTGTGTCGGCTTCCACGACTTTCTTAACCCCGTTGCTTCATCGCCTCCATCATCAAGATAACGTTTTCCCTTTGCAAGTTCAGTGACACAGAACGCATTATAAGCCCATCTGCTTTCTTGTTCACAAGCACTTGGCAATTCTCTTGAGACAAGGAACGATGGACCTTCCAACATGATTCCTGTTTGAAAAAATTACAAATGTTCGTCACAAGAATCCAATTATGAAGTAAAGAAACAATAAAGCCAAAAGACTGTTTACTTATGCAAAGTAAACGAATCTATAGTGTGCAGAATAAAGTACAGCAAGAAGAACAAAATATCATCTTTGGACTTTCACAAATAACAAACAGATGTCAAGTACTATGGACATGGAAATAATCATCACTTTAAAATACAAGTAAAGATACACAGAACAGACAGATCAATATGACAACTATGAATTGACACTATGTACGTAATATTCTAAAACCTTATTATACCTTATCTCATAATGTGCAGGTGTAGATGCAAGTTTTGGATTAAGGATTAATATAATCCTCGCCATGAACTGATCTACTACAAAGCACTAAATCCAATACGAATGAAATAAAAATCATCTCCTAAATCCATTACAAAACGAGATGAAAAAAAAATGATATTTGGACCATTGGAAACTTCAGTTTCTAATCAAGATCATATGACATCAAACATTATTTACAGAACTATCAAGATAAGACACCCGTAAACAAAAATGCCACATCTTTCACCATAGAAAGTATTAAAAATGCAAAATTTAATCAAAACTCACTAGAAACCTCTGATATAAAATCCAATCCACACAAAAATGAGCTTAAATTAACATAAATTATATGCAAATCATAAAAATTCTATTGAATTGAGTGAAAAATCCGTAAACTGAAAATCCCAATTTCGGATTTTCTTGAATTTAAACATTGGTGAATTACCATAATACAAACAAGTAATGATCTTTACCTTCTTAATTACTAAATTTAGAAAGATGAAAGACTAAATAACCAAAAAAGCACCCAAATTGAATAATTCCATTTTGGAGTTTCCTGAATTTATTAAAAATGAGTTACCATATTTCAAATTAATACATTAATGATCATTCAATTCTCAGTTACTAAATTTAGAAAGATGTAAGACTAGTTACCGAAATTGACTTCTAAAAACTGAAAATCCCCATTTGGACTTTATTAAATTCATTGAAAATGAATTACCAGCTTCTAAATAAAAAATGATCATTCATTTCCAGATTACCAAATTTAGAAAGTAAGCCATAAATTAAAACATAGCATCAAACATATAACAAATAACTATGATTAACATAAATAACAATGTCCCACATCCAAATTATAATCCAAACATCATCAAAATTCAATTTTTTTTTTTTTTTTTTTTTTTTAAATAAAAACTTAAATCACTAATCTTTATTCATTTCTAAATAAGTATAAATTAAACCAAGATCAATCAAACCCATAAACCAAAACATATAAAGATTATAAAAAAGATAGAAAGCTTACAAATTTCACAAAGATTGATGAATCTTGAAAAAATATATATATTTATTATATATATATACAAAAAATATATATAATAATTATATATATGTATATATACAGAATTGAGCTCCAAAATTGGTTATGGGCACATTAAATTCTTCTTTCTTTGTGTCTGTTTATCCCCTTTTGTGGAATTGAGGCCCCCTTAACTCTTGTTGCCCACAGTTCCTGATTCCACTTTTTTGTAATTATTTTTATTAAAAAAAAAATAAAAGAATTTTTTTTTTTTTGGAAAATTTTGTGGGTTTGAAGGATAGAAGAGAAGTGGGGAGTATTTATAATTAAAGGTGAAGGTTGAATAAATAAGAATTTGACAAATATGAGTTGTGGCTTACTGGCTTTTATAGGCTATTGTGTTGTGTATTTATTACTGTATTTATTTATTAGTATTATGGTAATATAATATTAAAGTGAATTTGCATAATATTGTTTTTCTATAATTAGTAGGTGTATTTGGATTCTTGTGGTAAATAGACAATGGTTGTTACTTGTTAGTAAAGATGTATAAAAAAGATGTAATACTTTGTAAGAATAAATGACTTTGGGAAAGTATAAGTTGTAGAAAAGTTGGTATTATGTTTTGCTTTTTATTTCGTATTAGACATTCATTTTTGTAAAGTTACGTTTTTTCTTACTTTATCTTGTGAAGAAAGTGTTTGTTGTAACGGAAAATTAATAATGACGATTTAGAGATTTAATGGTGTTTCTCTTAACGTTTTAACATTGACTGAAGAAAAATGGCTTGTAAACTTAAAATATAGACTGCACCGATTGAAATATAGCGTTTGTAAATATTTCAAGATAAAATACATTTTTATTTCTTTTTCTTTTTCTTTCTTTCTGATAATATAGTTTTTTCGGTGCTTTATTGCAAGGTATATTGATTTTTATTAACCGATAACCAATCAATTTCATAATAAACTACGTAAGATATCATACATTGTAAAACCTATGATTTTCAATATGATACGAGAATGTAAAAAGTGTATGTCTTGCTTTTCTAATGCTTACATACTTTACCGTACCATAAAAAATACACGTCACTTTAAAGTTTTTATATCAGCGGTAATGTTTATAACTGAAATTATGAGAATGATTCAAATATTCAATTTTGCCTTTTGTTGTACTAGTTTCTGTTATAAGTGTAACATGTAACTTACCTTTTTTTTTCATAATATTATTTGAATGTAAATTTCATATTTGTTATAAGATTTTTGATATATTATTAATTTGTAACAAATATATTTATTAGTTTATACATAAAGATATTACTCGTTGTAAGTATTATCGACTTCAAATAATTAAGAAATTTTTAAATAATGCTACTCGGTGTAGTTTGCTTTCTTTCATTTCCCGAATGTTTTATTATAAAGTTTACAATTTTGTTTAGTTTTTATAAAAAGATAGTTCTTAATAACAAAAGTCATTTGTAGTTTTGGTAGCAATTTTCGCTTGTATTCTTTATATAAAAGTGACATAACTTTGTATTTTTAAAAAAATCATGAATATAGGAATTTTCATAACTATTTTTAACCAATATAGTTTATTTGTCTTATGATCGTTGGTCTATATTCCAAATCTAAAATGTCCATAATCTTAATTTTGTTTAATAACTTTGGTATTTTATATCAAGACATGTGTACTTTTATTATACAGTAACATAATTTTTTTACGTCAAACGACATACTCATCCGAGGCAATAAATTTGAGACAGATAAAGCACATTGTTTAAATAAATGTGTTTATGTACAATATAAGAATGCAAAGTTTACGTTTTTTTTTTTTTTTTTTTTTTTTTTTTTTTTTTTTTTTTTTATGTACAACATTGTTTAAGACTTCAGTTTTTCATAAAGTTTACATTTGTTTTGTAATTTTTTAGATAGTTTGTAACGACGAACATTGATTACAATGACTCAAAAACATAATTGCTATTTTTGTTGTTTTATTCTCCTTTATAAATGTCAAATGACTTTTTCTTTCAGATATTAATTAATGAATGTAAATATCAACTTTGTTATAAGATTTTTGATATATTATTACAAGGTTAGTGTATATTTATTAGTTTGTTACATACTTTTGTATGGTAATATACATAAATATAGAGTAAGCAACTTTGACCTTGAATAATTGTGAAAGCGTACAAAAAACAAAAAAAAAAAAAAATGTATTTATTATTTTTATTTTTTTATTTTTTTTCGAAAGGCAAAACGTATTTATTTTTTAGTGTATATATACGATGCCTTTAAAATATGTGATGAGAAATATAAAATTTTAATATTTAAGTTGTGCATATATGAAATTACTCTTTCATGCTAACTATTTTCAAAATTGTTTATTGTAACCGCCTAATCAGTATTAATAGTCATGATGTCAAATTTGTAAAAGGATTTCGATATATGGTTTCTAGGTGAGTGCATTTTATTAATTAAGAACCAAAAAAAAATTATTAATAATTATGGAGTATAAAAGTAAACCGTAGCATTTATGATAAAAGGGAAAAAGAAATATTAAAAAGAGAATTCTCAAGAAGAAAAGGACAAACTTGAATGTCCTTAGTTGCAAAATGCGAATGATACACGTTATTAATCACATGACCACTGTAAAGTATGTGGTGCCAAGATTCTACATGATGTTTTCTTACTATTTATAGTCCCGTCAATCACNTTTTTTTTTTTTTTTTTTTTTTTTTTTTTTTTTATGTACAACATTGTTTAAGACTTCAGTTTTTCATAAAGTTTACATTTGTTTTGTAATTTTTTAGATAGTTTGTAACGACGAACATTGATTACAATGACTCAAAAACATAATTGCTATTTTTGTTGTTTTATTCTCCTTTATAAATGTCAAATGACTTTTTCTTTCAGATATTAATTAATGAATGTAAATATCAACTTTGTTATAAGATTTTTGATATATTATTACAAGGTTAGTGTATATTTATTAGTTTGTTACATACTTTTGTATGGTAATATACATAAATATAGAGTAAGCAACTTTGACCTTGAATAATTGTGAAAGCGTACAAAAAACAAAAAAAAAAAAAAATGTATTTATTATTTTTATTTTTTTATTTTTTTTCGAAAGGCAAAACGTATTTATTTTTTAGTGTATATATACGATGCCTTTAAAATATGTGATGAGAAATATAAAATTTTAATATTTAAGTTGTGCATATATGAAATTACTCTTTCATGCTAACTATTTTCAAAATTGTTTATTGTAACCGCCTAATCAGTATTAATAGTCATGATGTCAAATTTGTAAAAGGATTTCGATATATGGTTTCTAGGTGAGTGCATTTTATTAATTAAGAACCAAAAAAAAATTATTAATAATTATGGAGTATAAAAGTAAACCGTAGCATTTATGATAAAAGGGAAAAAGAAATATTAAAAAGAGAATTCTCAAGAAGAAAAGGACAAACTTGAATGTCCTTAGTTGCAAAATGCGAATGATACACGTTATTAATCACATGACCACTGTAAAGTATGTGGTGCCAAGATTCTACATGATGTTTTCTTACTATTTATAGTCCCGTCAATCACATTTTATCATTTTGTCATTGTAAGAGAATGTTTTTAACAACAATATCATTCTATTTATAGTACTTGATACAAACCTTAGCACTTTTTCTAATAAGATGTAGACTTTCTTGATTTTGTAATATATTTTTTTTTTCTTTGAAAGACAAACTAATAAACCTGCTACAAAATATACAATTTCACATATAATTGTTTCAAGTTAGACTTGAGTCCGCAATCAATTTGTTAGAAAATCTCAAGGTACCACCGGATTAAAAGACATATGATGATTTAACATTTTCGTGATAAAAATATTACCTTTTTATATGAAAGTCAAATTGCAACATATATATGATAACTATTTTTTATTGATAACAGATTTTATTAAGACTCCAGCAAGAAACTGGAAAACAAAAATAAGTTACAATATGTTAATGCAAGAAGATATACGNCTGCACCCAAAAATAGTAATATTTAAACTGATAGTGGGACACGTGTCACGCATATAGGCTGGTTGAGCAGTCGAGCAGTCGAGCATGACCAAAATGGGAATGGGGTCAATTCTCGACCAAAACTTGAAATGTCGAAAAGTTTTTGGCCTAAATTGGGAATTTTCTCTTTTATATAACAAGGGATTAGACATTAATCTCAATAATTTAAAAAATCCATTTTCATCCTTTTTTATTTTTAACATTAATATCTTTCAAACCGTTAATCATTAAGCGAAAAGAATATTCCGTTATGACGAGCATTTAATTATCTTTCTATATATAGACACTTCGTATATTTTCAACAAAATTATTTTTTCGTGTTTTTTACCTTTTTTTCGTTACTGAAATTTGCATTAAAAAATCATATATGATTTAACGCTAATATCACATGTGATATTACATGTCATATGTGATTTAACACTAATTTTATCACATGGATTGTTCATGCAAATTTCAATAATGAAAAAAAAATAGAGACAAAAACGATTTTTTTGTTTTTTCGAAAGTATATCAAAGTGCCCGTTTATAGAAAGATAATTAAATACTCGTCACGATGGTTTAATTATTTTCGCTTAACGACTAACGTTTAAGAGATATTTAAATTATAAAAAGTATAGTTATAGTGGTGAGGGGCCAGAGAATAATAGTGTGCTAGTATGTGTATTGTCAAGTCATGGTAGTGTTTGGTTTAGGGTAGTATGTCATTTATTTTATAAATTGTGTTGTATGCATGCACCTTTTGTGGTGTTTTCTTTTTTTTTCTTTTTCTTGGGTCCTTTTCTCTTTAACTAGCTTGTTGAGGAGTTGGGATGGCATATCTTGTGTATTTTGTTCTTTTGTTTGGTTCTCGTTATAAATGTTGCTTTTTCTAAAAAAAATATTTTTAATCTCAACCATTGATTTTATTTTAACTGGATGGTAAAGATGAGTCTCTTCGTATTTAATATAAATTTGGTATGTAAAATAACTCTCCTCAAATTTGAAACATTACCATAACTAGACTATACAAAACTAAGGGTCCGTTTGGTTTGTAAGTGGGATTGGAATTGGATTTGGATTTGGATTTGGGAATGTTTGAAAGAAATTGGATTTAAGTATAGGTTTCAATTGAATGAGGAGAGAGAAAAATAAAATATATTAATTTAATAAATTATAACCTTTTAGTTAATGAAAATTAAAAACAAAAATTAATTTAATAATTTTTAATATATAGTGAAAAGAGATAAGAGAAAAAAAAGTTGTAGGGCCCACTTATGTAAAAAAACAAAAATACAAGATGATTCATTATGATACCCGCCATAATGGTGTGGTGTGAGATGTATCAACTATTCATTACCCCATTCTCAAATTATGGGCTCACTTGAACAACCAAACAAGTTATTCATATTTTCTTTGGGTGAACCCACACCAAACCGGGAACCAAACAGCACCTAAACATAAGTTTTATCATCTAATTGCATCCCTGAAATTAAGCAATTATGTTTAAAGACGAATTTATTTTAATGGCAAGTTACAAATCTAATTCAAAACATAATCAATTTTAACGATTAACATTGTTACATTTAATTAAATTTGTATCATCAATCAAATGTCACATACAAGATCAAAAATTTGATTAACCTCTCATAAACATCAACAACAATTTCGTTCCAAAAATAGTTTACCAAATAGTGTTACAATTTATCCAATTAGTTTGACAATATCATATATTTTGCAAAGACTATTTTAAGAAAACCATTAAATTAACTAAATCAAGCCAAAAAACAAATCCTAAAAGGGTCAAATAGGCCACGACTTAAATTTTTTCACCAAGAGCAACCCGGAAGAAATTTAAGCCAATTCGATTTCATGATTAATCTTGTAAAGAGAATTATATTTAAGCAATAAAACGTGTGCTCTTGATACCACTAATGGGTTTTGCGTACTCCTACACGTCATAATAAGTATACGTTATGGATTAAAAATTAATTGACAACATTAACTAAGCAGAACATTTTAATCATTCAAAAGCCGTAAACAATTTAGGATTGTATATTGTAAAATGTAATCAATCTTGTATAAAAATTATCTTGTAATTTTAGGACCTATTTATAACTTATGAACACATAATTTTAATCAACCAAACTTGTATTTAACATTACAAATAATTTAAAAATACAAAATAAATTATACAACATATAATTCGATTCAGGTATACATTTAAATTAAATCAACAATTAAATTTTTCAAAAAAATATACACAAATATAATGAGAAACCAAAATAGATCAAGAACACTTACAATGATTTAAATGGTTTCGTGTTTGATTGATTTCCCGAGCTCTGCCTATGTATTCAATCAAACAACGACAGATCCGAATACACCTAGTCAAAAATTATTCGACCTCCGCAAGTTAACAATCTAACTCTTTAGTGAATTTCTAGCTTTCCAAACGATACTACAAACATACGTATGTGACTAGAACACCTTCTAACACAAACACGTAAATTGAACCAATAGAATCAAGAGGAATTTTCCTCTTGAAACTCACGGCGGAATCTCGAGGCCAAGGGGGAAAGTTTTGCTACTTGTGTAATTATTTTTGTAACCTAAAATGAGGAGTCAAGCCTTATATAAATAGCAAAGCCATTTAACAAAATACCATAATTACTAAATATATTTTCGTAAAATAAAGTACTTTTCTTCCTTCCATTTTGTATCAACCAAACCGGCCACCCTTGGGGTCCGAAACACAATTTTGACCCAAGTGGTTTAGTCCATTAAATGGCCCAATGTGACTTGCCTAGCAATTCACGAGTCCATTCCATTATTTGTTAGTTAATTAACGTTTCAAATTAACTTAACAAACTAATAACCTTATTGAACTATTAATTTGTAGTACTATATGTACGACATGCATATACGTAGAAATTCTATTTGTGCTAGATTGTGACCTCATAGACTAATGACGATAACTAACTCATTAGTTTTGTTGCTCCGTGCAAACAAAATCCAACAAATTGTGCACCCACACTATGTCGTTTTGATGCATAATGATTGAGGTATGTCAATCACATATATACGTCGCATAGTCTTTGTGACAAATTGTATTTTCCATAAATTAATTTTATAATAAATTCCTATTTATTATATTTATTTTGAGTATTATATGTGTTAATACAAATATCGCCTAAAAACGTTATTTATATTTTAACGATCTTTGCTAAGTTTTGTTAATGACAAGATACAAACTTTAGCTTGTAATAAAACATCACTTTAGTTTCTAAGTCTTATATAACTAAGCTTTGCATTTCTATTTAAACATGAACTTGTTTTATATTGTTTAAATGAAAGCTTTAGAAATATTCATTCATGAATATATTTTATGTTTAACTTGACATGAATCAATGCATAGCTAAATTGATGTGACTTAGGTCTTTTAATAAGTGTTGTCACATCAAGTATTGAAGTCTTGCATGTGCTATGTGTTAGGATGGAGTCTAGCCTTTAAGTTGATATGACTTGACTTGATTAGAGTTGTCACATCAAGCATTCAAGTATGCATGTGCTATGTATAGTCATCTTGCTTGCACACTTAGGAAAGCATTCATGTTAGCATTAACTTAACAATGACATTGCATAGCTTGAACTCTAAATGTCATCCTAACATATATCTAGGTTGTCCTATCACATCATGCTCATAACTA